>SEYY01022980.1:75000-80539 GCA_009176605.1 Armadillidium nasatum | reverse complement strand
TTTTATGATAGATTAGAAAACTTTTTAAAAAACAAAAGTTAAAGGGATATTACGATAGTAGATAATTGAGAGGGGTCTTTCACTTTCTATGTACAGGTTGAATGCGAGTACACTTCCAGTAGAATGGAAAAGTGGACGCTAATAAACAGAGAAGTAGTTTACCAAAGCAGGGTACAAATTTGGAAGCACAAGTTTTAAGAACCATTGGAGAAGTTCCATCAGAACCATATCCTATGTTAGTATTAAGCTCAGTAGAAGAGATCCCACTTTAGAATTTATTACAGTGTTGGAACTCCGGTATAATAAATTTGTGCCGAGGCAGGAGGCCGGATATTCGACCATCCGTGGCTGCGTTCTATTTTATTATCACAACTTTCATATTACTTGTAAATAAGTTTATAGAATATCACACCTTCTCATTTCAAGTTCAGTTAGTCACATCTACTCCATTAGATTAGGTTTCAAGGTTTACAAAGAATCTAAAATAGAAGAAACTTATTAAACATTGTATCTTTCAAACCTTGCCAGAAAATACGTATGTTCGTTCTCCTTCATCTATTTATTTTTTGTGATAGACTTTTGTGAAGCTCCTGAAAAAAAACTTAAGATTTTATTTTTTTTAAATATATTTTGGAATAATATATATTATTATTATTTTTATTTATTTATAAATCAAATCATTGGCTTAAAAATAATTTGCCTACATCAGTGAAATTATCCAATCTTCAATATTTTAAAAAGAAATAAATTACTGTAATTAACAAAAAGTTATTAATAAAAAAATTTTGTTTTGTTAAAAATTAAGAATTGTACTTTTTCTGAGTCCAATTAGGTTAAAACTCAATTTTCTTCGAAATTAAGAATTTGCTCTAATTCTTTTGCAATTTATCCAATTTTTATAAAATTTTCGGAGTAGATAAAATTTGACGAGTTATAAAACTTAGCAAAGATGAACAAATCTCTGGGTAGATATTTTTCTACATTATCTGTCAACGAAACTAAATATTTATTATTGTTTTAAAAAAATATATTCATTCAATTTTAAAGTTACGAGGACTTTTTATATACGGAATTTTTCTATATACCTGACCATTTGACCTTGGCATGCCAGATCAGTTTGTATGCAAGCAAATTGATGCGTCAAAAGGTCAAATTATTGAGTATGAAGATAAAATTCAATCCCAATTCAATCTACTCTGAAGAATTCCTGAAAATTGGATGAAAATTGGATTGCTAAACTTTCGATTTGACAATATTTTTAACCCTCTAAGAAATATTAGTAATTTTTAGATATTATTTAAAGAAGGCATTAACCAAAATTTTTATTTAGCAACAATCTAAATTTTGTAAGTAATTTTCGAGTATAAGCTATTTAAATTGAGTTCCCATTCAGACTGAGACCAGATGCCAAAAGGCGAGGTATACTGGAAAATACTCTAACCAAAATTTATGAATTCAACTGAAGTGAAAAAAATTTGATATACCCTTCCATACCAGAAAGAACTACCTCGTTAATACTCCCTCTCACCCAGAGGGAGCCACTACTGTAGATACAACAATCATTCTAAAGGAAACCAACAACTACGACAGCAAATCAAAATACTTATCACAGTATATATATATATATATATATATATATATATATATATATATATATATACTATATATATTATATATATATTATTATATATATTTATATATATATATATATAATATATATATATTCAAAAACAATAGTATTATAAATCTCCCAAAGATATTGTGATATATTAATTGATGGAATGTACACACTAATAATATATAATATTATATATATATATATATATATATATATATATATATATATATATATATATATATATATATATATATATATATATATATAATATATATAAATATATATTAAATTTATATATATATATATATAATTAAAAAATTAAAAAATTTAGCGATCTAAAATTTAAAGTTATTAAATATATAATTCATTTATTTATATTTATTGTAAAAATTTAATGCTCCAATTTCTTTCTGTAAAGAAAATTGTATGTTAATTTGTGTGTGTGTCTCTCTTTATTCTTAAGCATTGAAAATGAAGCTTAGGTCTAAATAGATAAAACAATCTTCTTTGTTAAGAATAAATGACGTAAAGCAACTGAAAATGCTGATAACAATTAAAGGTTTATGGCCTTCAAACAAAAAATGAATTTTTATTAAATTTCATAAACAAAAATTTATTTTTTACATGGTTTTATTCATTTTTTTTTTTAAAATTTAAAATTTTTTTATTTTTTTTATTCAATTTCTGACCAATTTTTATAATTTTTTTTCAAATATTTCTAATTTCAATTATATTAGAATATAATTTTTTTTTTCCATATATATTTTTATTGGGAAAATATTGGGATTTGTCTCATTCTATTTTTATAAGTAATTTCCATTTTGTAATCTATTCATGCTTAAATATTTGATCTATGAATTAAGTTCTGTGTTTCTTTGTAACGAATCAAAATACGATAAAGCCTATCTAACAATAAAAGTAAGAAATATAGAGATAAAGGAAATAGAAGAAAGTAAAATCAATAATTTTTTAAAAATCTGAAGATTTTACAAGTACAAGACTGTCAAATTTTACTTGCCGGTAATGGGCTGTTTATTCGTTTTTTTTTTTTTTATGTTACTTGATTCTTTTTAGTACTGTTTTTCTATTTGAAGTCATATAGACCCCATGGGACTTCATAAGCTTTCAGGGAGTCCACAAAGAAAAAAAAGTTATTTCGGGACTCCATCATAATGGGGTAAGGGGTTCATGATAAAATTTTATAAATAAATAATAAGTCAGGACTCAGGGGATCCACAAGCAAAAAAATTGGTTGTTATGAATCCCTGCTATTAAATATATATATATATATATATATATATATATATATATATATATATATATATATATATATATATATATATATATATATATATATATATATATATATATATATATATATATATATATATATATATATATATATATATATATAATAAAACTTTTTTATATTTCTTTTTTTTTACTTTTTTTTTTTTAAATTCTTTGTCACAAACCTTTTCCACTAACAAGAACTATAGAGGAGATCTTTCTTTCTAATGCTTTTCTCTCTTTTTATTTTATTTTACTTCGAATAAAACCAAGAACACACTTCCATCCTCTATTTTCAAGAGAATAATTTGCTTAAAAGCACTTTCAATTTTGCATGTGTCAGGGAATATGGCTTTTCGGTATTTAGGGAATGTAATAATATATCTTTGTTTTCTTTTATCGTCTGGTGGATTTTTTCTTCTTTTATAATGAAAAAAACAGAAGAAATTTGATCAGGGAGATAGACAGAAGGAGAGAGAGAAAGTGCCAAACAGAGAGACAGATACTTAGAGAGATAGACAGACCAAGAGAGACTGAAAAACAGAGAGACGGACAGAGGGAGAGAGAAAGTGAGAGAGAGAGAGAGAGAGAGAGAGAGAAAGTTATATTGCCAAAATCCAACCTTTAATAGTTTCAAAATTTAAAAATTATGGTGATATTAAATAAATACCGTTCCTACATTTGTTTATTTCTTATTTTAATAATGGATGAAACACAAGTCTGCCTAAAAAAAGAATTTTATTTTTTACATATATTATATATATATATATATATTAATATATATATATATATATATATAATATATATATATATATATATATATATATATATATATATATATATATTATATTAAAAAAATAAATTTTAATTTAAGAATTCTTTTAAAGATTTTAAATATGAAGTGGGGATTATGAGGCATTTTGATGATGTGAAGATCGCTTCCTTTCATACCCTCTTCGGATCTTCTGAAGTTGATTGTCAACGAATGGGAGAAGGAGAGGGAGTTTTAGCGCTATTGTACCGAGAGGATACCAAATGAAAATCTAATATATATATATTATATATATATATATATATATATATATATATATATATATATATATATATATATATATATATATATATATATTTATATTTTTTTTATTTCACCTCTGGTGGGCAGAGGCCAGAGGCCTACTAAGATTCCGCCAGAGTTAGGGGGAAAGACGGAAGCCTGGTCAAATTAAAGGCCGACGTGACCTGATACACGACGTTTGAAGGTGTGTAAGTCATAGGAAGTTGGAAAAATAGAAGAAGGGAGTGTGTTCCAGACTTTACCAGTAGAGTTCATGTAAGATTGAGCATAGCGGTTAAGTCTGGGGTCAGAGAGTTGGACAGAGAAAGGATGAGGCTGCGTAGAAAGTCGAGTCGCAGGAGCCCTTCTCAGTGGAGGAGGTATGCGATGAGAGAGTTCAGAAGAGCAGTTTCCATTGTAATAGCGATAGTATAGAGAGAGTGACGCAACAATTCGAGGGGTAGAAAGAGATTGGAGAGAACCAATGAAAGCAGGAGAGTTGATAAGACGAAAAGTTCTAGACTCCACCTTTTCCAGGAGAGCTGTGTGAGTGGAACCACCCCAGATGTGTGACGCATACTCCATACAGGGGCAAACAACACCCCATATATATATATATATATATATATATATATATATATATATATATATATATATATATATATATATATATATATATATATATATATATATATATATATATATATATATATATATATATATATATATATATATATATATATATATATATATATATATATATATATATATATATATATATATATATATATATATATATATATATATATATATATATATATATATATATATATATATATATATATATATATATATATATATATATATATATATATATATATATATATATATATATATATATATATATATATATATATATATATATATGGTAGAGCGATCTGTTTCATTGTTGCAGGGTCAAGGGTTCTATTCCTCGAGCAGATCTTAGGAAAAAGCATCCTAGAATGTTCCTTTCCTTGAATAAAAATAATAATAATAAAAATATTTCCTGAAGTATGAAAATAAATGTCCATCTAAATATTAACCTAATCTACTCTAACCTAACCTAACCTAACCTAACTTAACCTAACCTAACTTACCAGACCTAACCTGACCTAACAACTTAACTTTGGGTATTTTTTTTCCTTCGTCGGTTTATCAATTTAAGTGTTCCTCCTGAAGACCTTTCTTTCAGGGTTGTTCTTTATGTTGTTCTCATAAACGTTATAATTAAAGATCAGGTTTGTATTCTTCCTTTTTTTCTTCAGATTTACAAATTTAATTGTTTCAATTATAATACATAAAATAAATAATTATTAAACTTCTTTTTTTCGTCTGTAGCATAGCAGAATCTTTGTCTTTTCTTTCGATTAGAAATAATATGATATAATTGGTAACGGGCAATTATTACTACAGTTAATTTGCATATACCTTTTACTCTCAATCCTTCTAATAAGATAAATATGTAATTCACACACACACACACACACACACACATATATATATATATATATATATATAGTATTATATATATATAT
>SEYY01022980.1:52500-62500 GCA_009176605.1 Armadillidium nasatum | reverse complement strand
TATTATTATTATTATTATTATTATTATTATTATTATTATTATTGAGTTTCTATGAAAGGTCTACCAGAGTAAGAGGCCTCCAATTTTTAATGGTTTACTCTAACAAATTTATACTCATTGTATTGCTAATTATAATTGTGGAATAATGTACCATTATCTATATTATTATAACTATAATAAAAGATTTTTTTTACTTTTTTTTCAAGATTTAGAGTAAATTTGTTTTTTTAAATATTGGGTCTTTGAAGTCCTATTGCATTTCACTTCCATGTAAAATTTTATTATTTTGACAAACTACTTGAAAGATTTGGAGAGAGGAGCTTGTTACCCACATAATGATCATGGAAAAATTCGTATTTAGATTAATATCTAAGGAAATTTTTTATTTTGCCATTGATTTTATTGCTCAAAATTTCTGATAAATTTAACGTCGACTTACAGATGGCTGGTGAGAATTTTTTTTTCAATGCGATTCTTGTATCGTAAGCCAATGCTGACCATATGGCAACCGAAAGGACAGCTTGTCAAGAGATTTTGGTTTCGGAAAAGCTCAAGTCAAAGCTATTTTGTGACTCTTATGAAGGGATTCATCAATTAATTTAGAGTGTTCCAATTAATTTCTGGAATATGAATGAAAGTATTGTTTTACTGAGAAATACATATTATTAATTATCTCTATAAGAGGAGCAAAGAGTGGTAAGAGGTAAGATTACAAATGAAGAACGAAGAAACCAAGTAATAATAACATGTTCTATGAATGCTGTAGGGAATCAGATTCCACATATGCTTGTACTTCCATGCAAAAAGGTAGTAGAAAATTTTATGAAAAAAAAACATATTGGTTCAATTGGTCTATGCATGACCACAGATTCCCTAGAGTCTAGCACTTTGATTTCCAAACTTCCCTCTTTCGGAATTTATCCTTCTCTCTATGGTCTCTCTGACTTTCTCTCCGGTCGGTTTATAGCAGCTGTTATAGACAGCCACCATTCATCCTTTAAATTTACTAATGGTGGTGTTTCTCTGTTCTTCAAGGATCTGTCCTATCCCCAACATATATTCTACTTTTCATTAATGACCTTCTATCTATTACTTCATCTCCTATCCACTCCTATGCAGATGACTCCACCCTTCATTTCTCATTTCAGTTAATTGGCGCAAGGAGGATAGCCTTGGAGCAACTGACCTCTGATCTTTATAGCATTTCAAATTGGGGCAGAGAAAACATGGTTATTTTCAATGCCTCAAAAGCTCAATTCCTCCATGTCTCTACTCGACACAACCTTCCACACAACAATGGCATCTTTTTTTTCGGAAACACACAATTCAAACCTTCATATGTCCTTAATATTCTCAGTGTTTCTTTTTCTCGTGATCTTTCTTGGAAAGAGATGCTGTTCGCACTTGTATGAAGTAAGCCTCACACATCTTGGGTGGTTCCACTCACAGTTCACTGCAAAAGGTGTAGTCTATGGCTTTTCGTCCTATCAGATGTTCTGCTCTCACTAATTCTCTTCACTCTTTCTGTTCGTCGAATAATTGCGTCACCCTCTCAATACTATCGCTATTACAGTGATTTTCATCTTTTCTTTTGAACTCTTCCGTCGTATTCCTTCTCTATTGAGAGGGGCTCATGAGACACGTCTTTCTGCACACTCTAATACTTTCCCTGTCCAGCTCTCTGACCCCAGACTTAGCCGCTATGCTCAGTCTTACATGTATTATGTTGGTAAGGTTTGGAAAAAACTCACTTTATTTGTTTTTCCAACTTCCTTTGACTTACACACATCCAATAGCCGTGTATCGGAACATGTCGGCCTTTAACCACCAAATTTCCGATGTTTCCCCAACTCTGGTGGAGGTTAATAAGTATCTGGTCTATGCTCACCAGAGGAGATTAATATATTATTATATATATATATATATATATATATATATATATTATATATATATATATATATATATATATATATATATATATATATATATATATATATATATATATATATATATATTTGAAATTTTGTAGTTAGTTTTTCTCTGTAAGCATCAATTGTTGTACAGATCAACATTTTGATTTTCTACCAATATGTAAAATTGTCGTAAGACTTAAAGAGAAAGACAGGATACAAATATAAGAAGGTTATCAGATGAACGCAGATTAGCAAAGAATTTAACATTGTAAGAAGAAGGGTAAGAAGTTAAGAAAAGCTCAAGTATGTTGGGCTCATCATCAAGACGATCAAGGATGCGGGTAGGGAGTTGTACCAACTCTTCAGGGTTGTTCTGAATAGAAAATTAGTAGGCGAGTTTCCTAGGTGGATCCTTTGAATTAGATGAAAGCCATTATTATCGATGGTGAACGTTAAAATCACCTAAAATGATGATTTCAGAGAAAGGAAAAAAAGAAAGAATGTGTTCTATTTTGGAGTTAAGACAGTCGATGAATTTTTTATAGTTTATAAAGTTAGGAGATAAGTAGACAGGACAAATGAATTTAGCTGTAGAGTTGTAAGAGAGTTTAAGCCATACAGTAGAGATATATATATATATATATATATATATATATATATATATATAATATATATATATATATATATATATATATATATATATATATATATATATATATATATATATATATATATATATATATATATATATATATATATATATATATATATATATATATATATATATATATATATATATATATATATATATATATATATATATATATATATATATATATATATATATATATATATATATATATATATTATATATATATAATATATATATTATATAATATATATATATATATATATTATATTATATATATATATATATATATATATATATATATATATATATATAATATAATATATATATATATATATATATATATATATATATATATATATATATATATATATATATATATATATATATATATTATATACTAAGCACCATATCCCGAATGATGCAGGGTGGTGTCGGCTGCAGAAAGTATTCACATTCCTGCAGCCGTACATGGGAAGGTAGAAATACTGGTTAAGAGGGTTCCCAGCATCTAGAACCATAAGAATGATGGTTGTCGGATTGCTATGCCTGTCACAATCCATTTGAGAAAGATCATAATTAGTGTCATTCCGAGTTCAAATATATACGATATTTTAGGATTATCTATATAAATACATATTCACACAATGCTTATTATTATTTATATATATATATATATATATATATATATATATATATATATATAATATATATATATATATATATATATATATATATATATATATATATATATATATATATATATATATATATATATATATATATATATATATATATATAATATATATATATATATATATATATATGGGAAGAAAACCAAAATGTATCCCTTTTCCCTCTTTCTCCTTCACTTCTTCTGAGATGAAGATATCTAGTGATAAAGATAGTGACGTTAAGGAAACGTCATTAGGATTTAGTCATTGTAGATCAAAGTTTGCTACATTCTTTATTAATTTTTGTATCATTTTTCCTAATAGTCAACTTCAAACTTCAACTCCACCGAGTGAAGTTTTTCCACTTAAATCTCATTCCTGCTACAACCTCGTACATAGGAGTTCTTCAACAGAAATTTCTACTCCTTTTCCCTTTATTGTCTTTCTCTATTTTCACCAAAAGACTAATCATGTTGGTATGTGAACAATGACGTTGTAAGTTTTTATGTTTTTGATTTGCATTCTTCAGAATTTCCTATCTTACCGTGCCGTCTACCGTGGCATAAACAATAGAGTGACTGACTCATGTGATTGAGGGAGCTGGTTTGTTTATTTTCCTACAATAAAATATTCAACTGTCTAACCTGACAATAAAATATTCTTATACATTATCCTTTCTTTAAAATTAGTATTTAGGGAAATTCTACTTTTCACCTCTGCGAATACTATGTTTCTTGTACCAATAATAAACTTGTTGAATTTGCCCTCCTAAATCTGTACTCACGACTTAGCCCGTCATTGTGGTTCCTTCTCGCATCCCTGATATTCTTAGAGATGAAAATAAATTACCAGACGATTTTATGTTTCTAAACATTTTTTTTTTCACTGCTAAGCTTAAACTTCTTTTCTTTCTCAATATTTTATGTCCTGTTTTTATCCTGCTAAAAGTCATAACCTCACTTCTTGAAAGCTTATTCAGAAAGAGAATCAAAATTAACCTCCCAAGAAAGATCATAAGTAAAAAAAAACTTCAAGAATATTAATGAGAGAGAGGGAGAGTTGAAAAGGGTGAGATAGAGAAAATGGAGGCAGTTGAAAATGGAGAGAGAGAGCTTTGAGTTATGGGCTGTTGGTTTTTAAAAAATATGTTTTAGCTGTGTGTAAAATTAATTGGGATTATACTTTGCAAAAGAAAAATATAAAACATTAATCGACAGCAATACAAAAATCCCTGAAAATTACTGGTTGGAATTTAAATATATCGGTAAATAAACACCAGCAAAGATCAAGATCGCATTTTCCCCTGAATTCTACTCCTACAACTCCTTTCTTCTCGTTCGCAGATGATACATCTCTGTTTTTCAATAAATAAAACCCCGAAACTCACTCCCAAAATGTTGAAAGCATTTAAAAAGTTTTAAAAAATCAATATTTGGGAACCTAACATTAAGTCAATAAAAACAATAATTATTGTTTATTATATTATGTTTTATTATAATTTTGCCAGAAATTTTATTATAATTATAATAAAACAATAATTATTCCTTATTATAATATTATATTTTATATTAATTATTACAATAAGTATTCTTAAAAAAAAAAAATTTAAAAAAAAAAACACAGACACACACAAACACAAATTCAATTTACTAATTTTAAAAAAAATAAAACGTCAAATTAAAAAAACTTTTACCTGCAAGAAAATCACTCACTAATTGCGAGATTGTAAATAGGCACAAAGAATATTTTTATTTACTTATCACCGAATGAGAAAATGTGACTTCACCAAATCTTCTCACAGGGATATCAATTGAGATATGTAAGAAATGCTCTAGTTTCAAAATTCCTTATATGATCTATTTACTATCTTTATTTAAATATATCTTACTATAAATTATTATTTTTATTTATTTCATTATTATTATTATTATTTATTTTATTATTATTATTATTATTATTATTATTATTATTATTATTATTATTATTATTATTATTATTATTATTATTATTATTATTATTATTATTATTATTATTATTATTATTATTATTATTATTATTATTATTATTATTATTATTATTATTATTATTATTATTATTATTATTATTATTATTATTATTATTATTATTATTATTATTATTATTATTATTATTATTATTATTATTATTATTATTATTATTTATTATTATTATTATTATTATTATTATTATTATTATTATTATTATTATTATTATTATTATTATTATATTATTATTATTATTATTATTATTATTATTATTATTATTATTATTATTATTATTATTATTATTATTATTATTATTATTATTATTATTATTTTATTATTATTATTATTATTATTATTATTATTATTATTATTATTATTATTATTATTATTATTATTATTATTATTATTATTATTATTATTATTTCGGTGTGGAAAAAATTAGTGTTAAACTTATTGTATAATTACATAAGATCCTAGTTTAATTTTTAATTAATGTGTAAAATTTATGGTACTGAATAGGTTTTTCTTTTTTCTTTTTTTTTTAATTTACCACCTCTCACGGGCCAAGTCCTTTTCTAGGTGAGGGCAGAAATTTAAAATAAAATAAAGCCCATCCAATCCCGACCTAACGCAAGTCTCTCAGGTGAGCGCAGAACATAAACTTTCTTGGATGTGTTAATAAACTCTACGGCATTTAGAGCACATACTTCCCTGAGTGTGTTTAAGAATTCTAAGGCATTTAACCACCAAACGTGATTTTTTTTCCGTATATAAATATAAAGGAAACAGACCTTGGTAAATCAGAATATTAGTAATAGTTACTGTCTTATAGTCTATATAATATATGAATATATGGATAAATGATCTTGAATGTCTAAGATGATTATTTGCTTTTCTGCACAGTTAAATTTATTTATTTGCAATTTAAAGTGTCAAAATATTTAAGATAATTAGTAGCACTAGGAGATAAATAAGTGCCTTTAGTAGTAAATTATAGAGTCCCTTATATAAAGTAGAAAATCAGAAGACTCCAAATTGGAAAAAGAGAATCGTGGTTGTACTGGCAAAATTCACCAAGTCTATTTTCCAAGTTGGTCTTAAATTACAATTTAAAGTCCTAAGTAGTAAGAAAAATCGGGATTTAAATAAAAAAGTCAAGGAAGAAAAAACGTTACAGTATGAAGGAAATATTAACTCCTGCATTTTCGTACTATACTTAGAATTTTAAATTGTAATTTAATACAAATTTGGAAAACTGAATTAGTAAATTTTGCCAGTACACCCACAATATATAACAGCGATGCACACAAACGAATAGCTTCCTTCCTTTGACTGGAAACTGAGGTTAGAGACAGTATGTTTAGAGGGTTTCTGTCTGTGTTTAAACATTTCAGTTTCAGTCAAGACAGGAGACAAGGCGTACAGAGAGAGGAGGATGAACGATGAAATTTCAGGAAATTAAACACCATATAACAGTAAAAGTTGTAAATAAATGATAAACCCATTACTGAATATATATATATATATATATATATATATATATATATATATATATATATATATATATATATATATATATATATATATATATATATATATATATATATATATATATATTATATATATATATATATATATCAAATAAAGAAAATTAGGGAAATATTGTAGGGAGAATAAAACCCATACTTTAAAATAAATCATTTTATTCCAATACTTCCTATTACATTTCAAGGTACACACGTGTTACTTCAAAGTGCATCAAGCGTGCTCTGAATTTTATATGATCGTAGGCAGGCACGATCCCGTAAAAAAAATGTATCACTCTAAAATATCGTGAGTTCGATTTTCCTACTCCCTATCAGAAAATACAAATAATTACAAATATACTAAGATCGGTAGGGATATCGATACTCTTTGCTTTCTATGATATAAAACAAATGGTTAAGTGATTTTAATTATCTATCTATCTGTATATTTATCTATCTATCTATCTATCTATCTATCTATCTATCTATCTATCTATATATAATATATATATATATATATATATATATATATATATATATATATATATATATATATATATATATATATATATATATATATATATATATATATATATATATATATATATATATATATATATATATATATATATATATATATATATATATATATATATATATATATATATATATATATATATATATATATATATTATATATATATATATATATATATATATATATATATATATATATATATATATATATATATATATATATATATATATTATATATATATATATATATATATATATATATATATATATATATATATATATATATATATATATATTCAAATATTTATTTCTACTGATAAATTTATTTCTGCCCTAACAAATGTGAATGAAACAAAAATTTATTGTTATTATTATTATTATTATTATTATTATTATTATTATTATTATTATTTTTATTATTATTATTATTATTATTTTATTATTATTTTATTATTATTATTATTATTATTATTATTATTATTATTATTATTATTATTATTATTATTATTATTATTATTATTATTATTATTATTATTATTATTATTATTATTATTATTATTATTATTATTATTATTATTATTATTATTATTTTTTTTTTTTTTTTTTTTTTTTTTTTTTTTTTTTTTTTTTTTTACCACCTCCATAATAAGTATAAATTATTTTTATCATTATTATTATTATTCACAACGTAAAAATTTCTAATAATTTCTTATTGGTAATATCTAAACATTATGCACGGGAAAGTATTTAAAAATGCTTTTGGGCCCGCCCATACCCGTCCGTGATTTTAAAAAAGTTTTTGGACCCTTACATATCCGCCCGTGATTTTTAAAATGTTTTTTGACCCACCCATAGAAACTATAGTAGTAACATTCTATATAATAAAATAAAGAAATAAGTGGCACTAAGTACTATGCAGTTATTATCCAAATCCATTCCCAAAGTTCAAGCTCAGAGTCTAAGACTGTAGACTATTTAGTTGACTATTTCTTTTATTCTGAAATTAAAATTATAAATTCTTTTATTCTATAAAGGGGCTCTGCCCATAAGTGGTGATAAAATGCTAAAAAATAAAAATACATAAATAAAGTAAAAGTTTAAAAACAAGTGTAAATTTTTTGCTTTTTGTTAGAGACGAGAAGATGCTATCTCTCTATACCCTTTGCACACACACACACACACACACACACACACACACACACACACAACACATATATATATATATATATATATATATATATATATATATATATATATATATATATATATATATATATATATATATATATATATATATATATATATATTATATATATATATATATATTCAAATAAAGAAAATAAAAGAAAAAATTATAAGGAGGGAATTAAACCATATTTTAAAATAAATCATTTTATTCCAACAATGTGAAACCTAGATGAAACATTTTGCACTAAAAGGAAATGAAATCATGAGAATTTGAGCTTCACTGAGTTTAATATATTCATATTACAATAAATATAATATTTCTCTTTGATTATTTGAGAAAAGAAATTGGTATATAATTTGAACAATCTCTGTGACCGTTATATATATATATATATATATATATTATATATATATATATATATATATATATATATATATATATATATATATATATATATATATATATATATATATATATATATATATATATATATATATATATATATATATATATATATATATATATATATATATATATATATATATATATACAGGGTGTATCATTAATATTGCGAAAATATCCAGTATGATATTCCTTGCAGAAATATAAGATAATATGTGAAGATAAACATTTCACCGAAAACACCTCGTTTCCAAGATACAAGGTGATGGAACCTTTTGAGAAATGAAGTTACAATAAACAGGAAAGTAAATTTGCAGACGTAATTAACTATTTTATTCAATTAATTTAATATAAGAATACATACATTACTACACAGAGGAAAATATACAACAGAAATAGGACAAAGCAATTTTGCACGAAGGTTATAACAAATGTTTAAAATAAGCACCCTCAGCGGCAATACAAGCCTCTATTCTGCGACGCATTGATTGGCGGACACGTTCAAATATTACGTGTGTGTGCTGAATTGTGTCACAACATTCTATTATGCGAGCCCTTAATTCTTCGGAACTTTCAAATGTTGTTCCATAAACCAAATGTTTCAGGTGCCCCCACAAGAAGAAATCCAATGCATTTAGGTCTGGAGACCGTGGAGGCCAAGGTTCTGTACCTCCCCTACCTATCCAACGGCGTGGATATACAGTGTTCAAATAGTTACGGGCAACTGAACAAAAATGAGCCGGAGCGCCGTCGTGCATGAAATACATTTTCGATCTTACTTGCAATAGGACGTCTTCCAGGAGTGTAGGCAGGTCATGTTCAAGAAAGTGGCGATACACATCTCCAAGTAAGCCTCGCTGGTAAAAAGAATGGACCTATCATAATGGTCGCCAACAATTCCGACCCAAACATTCAATGAAAACTGGTGTTGATTGGCGGCTTTACAACTATTGCATGTGGGTTCTCATCCGCCCATATGTGATTGTTGTGGAAGTTCGATATGGCGTCTCTGGAAAAATTTGCCTCATCGGTGAAGAATACTTTTGCTAAGTGGTGAGGGTTGTGTGCAATTTTCTGTTGCATCCATCGACACAAAGCTACTCTAGCA
>SEYY01022980.1:37500-47500 GCA_009176605.1 Armadillidium nasatum | reverse complement strand
AGAATCAAATCAGGGTTGAGGATTTTTTTGATTTTTCTTTTTACATTTGAATAAAATTTAAAAAAAAAAAAAAAAAAACACGATTTTTTAATTTTCTTGATTTTTTTAAAAATTATTATTAGGGAGCTTATTTGCCTGACTAATGATTAATAAGTAAATATAGTAAATGTGTAAATATTATTAGTTAATTAGCTTAATTAAGGTAGTTATTTAAATTTTATTTTTTTTAAAAAGTACAAGATATTAAAAAAAAATTTTTTTAAAAAGTAACGAAAATGTGACTGATATAAAATAATTCACTGTTATATTTTAAATTTTAAAGAAAACAAGTAAACAATATTATATTACTATTTAAAAAATACATCTTATGGTTCTGTGCTGTTACTTAATTTTTATTATATTATTATTAAGGAAAATATTAAAATAAAAAAATATATATATATATATTTTTAGCGTTGGGACTCTCAGCATTTAAATTTTGAAGAAAATTAAAACATTGACTTCTATAATTAAAAAATAAGTAAATAGAAACATTTAGAGCTTTGAATAGAATATTAAATATAAGTGAATTTGTCCGATTAAATCAGTCATTAAAAAAAAAAAATTAATAAAAATTTGGAAAAAAAAAAGATTTTGTGGTAGAATGTTGAATCCTAAAGCTTTTCATTTTTTTTTTTTTATTTTTTTTTTTTTTTTGTATAATTCTATGGAACAAGTTAAGTACATTAAACTTTTTTGAATGTTTATATTTATAGATACTAGATAGCTTATATTTATTTATTTATTTTTTTTTTTGAAATGTACAACTTTCAAAAACAAAATAAATAACTAAATTAATAAATAAATAAAAATGATAATTAAATTAAAAAAAAAAAAAATTTCTTTTGAAATTTTAAAATAAATAAATTTTATATAACTCACCCTCCTTTTACAGTAAATATTTAAAGCTAGAACTCAAAAGTAAAACAGTAATTTAGCACAATATATCGTTGGACGTTGATTAATTTTTTCCCCAAGCCTAATAAAATGTTTAAATTTATACTAATTTTAATTTATTTTCTTTCTTAATCTCTCTTATGATATTTTGAACTTAAAAATATAAAGACAAAACATTATTTTTTTTTAAAAAAATCAGATCAAAAAAATCAAAACAATAAAAAAAACATGATTTTTTGAAAAAAAAAATAACGTAAAAAAAATTAACTGATTTATATAATTTGATTTTTATCATACCAACCCTGGTTCAAACTCCAAAAGAGATAGAGTGCCTATTCAAGAGAGAATGAACAAGGCAGTTAAGCAATCGATAGAACCAGGACAAAGACTTAAATCCTTGACTCTGGGCAAGTCGAGTGAATATTTAATTACTATTTGATTATATGATCACAACTATTTATCATTATAAGATATTAACAGTAACCGTATTCAGTGTTAAAAACATATTAGTGTGCAATTTTGTTATTTTTTTTTTTTTTATAAATTCACATCTCAGGGCATTGCCCTATTCGGGGAGGGGAACTTTTCTAGGTAGTATATATTAATTGCATTAATTTTGCTTGAAGCATTGTTGCTTCATTTACCATTTCATGTTTGAAATTGCTAACTTAATAAAGATTATCAAAGGATTAATTGTGTTTGGGTTTATCCCTTCTTAATCTATATATATATATATATATATATATATATATATATATATATATATATATATATATATATTATATATATATATATATATATATATATATATATATATATATATATATATATATATATATATATATATATATATATATATAGTATTTGAGATTACTTTAAGAATATATTTTTAACGAATTCCCCCCTCCCAATAAAGAGGATTATTTATTATTTCATTTATTTATTTATTTATTTATTTATTTATTTATTTATTTATTCTCTTTGATTCCACTTAAAAAAAATTTCTTACCATTTAATATAATCAGTTAATGAAGAAAGTTATATTATTTTGAAGCAGAAATCTTAAAATATATTTGTAATATTTTTCCTTTATAATAATATAGAATTTTAGATCTTACTTAAATAGATTGATTCCTTTTTAGTAACAATGAACCTAGAAACAAGTACAGGGTGTCCCGAAAGTATGAACACGTATTGGAAATATCAGTTACTATAATACTTTTTTCCTCTACAGATGAATTAAATATCTGAAAACGTTTCCTTATTCCCTGTGTGTCCAGACTTTAGAGACACCCTGTAGATTTGATATTAGAGGATAATAATCAAGGATGAGTAACTTCGAACAAACAGTTATAAAAAGTTTTTTTTAATTAAATTTAAAAAAAAAAAGAATAATTTTTAAATTTTTTTTGTATAAACTTTAACTAGGCTGACGTACATAAAAATTAGACAAATGTATAGAAGTTTTTCTGCTCTAGATTGATAATAATGTATTATGGCACCCCCCCCCCCCATCTAAACATTTGTCATTATTTTTCTTACCTGATCAAATCCATCCTCGTACTGCAATGTCATTGGATAAAGCTGATGATGTAAACGTTTAGAATCAATAGCCTCTTTTATGTCTCTGCCAAACCACAGGTTTTGTATCGCTACCCAAGCTGTTGCTGTAGAAATCATGGAACCACCAGCTCCTCCTGTTATTAGCCTCACTTCACCATCCTTGTCAGTGAATACAACAGGACACATAGAGGAAGTAGGACGTTTTCCTTCATAAAGAAACAAAAAAATGAATGAAAATTCTAAATTAGCTTAAAATCACCCATAAATTTTGATCTAGAAGCTAGATGCTAGAAGAAGCATTGATTATCGGTACTATTTTGCCTTAGAATAACTAGTTTGAATGTGCTGTAAACATTCAGATAATTCTGAATAGATGTCAATGTTTTTTTTTTTTTTTAAATTGGTAAGGTTTTTGAAATGGGATATTTCTCTTATAATTATTTAGTAAATATATATTTAATATAATTAAATAATTAAACACACTTAAATTATTCAGGAAATTTATTAACGATTTAATTCTTTATTTATTTATTTTAATAATAATAATAATAATAATAATAATAATAATAATAATAATAATAATAATAATAATAATAATAATAATAATAATAATAATAATAATAATAATAAAAATAATAATGAAACTTTAGTTTTTAAAATTTTTATTTAATTAATTATTTAATAATTAATTGTTTATTAATTATTAACTATAATCAATAAAAATAGGCTAATTCGCTAATTATTTATTAATTACTTTATTTTTAATTTATTTAATTAATGGTAATAAATTTCAAATTTGAAGATTCTTTTCCTAATCTAAATTTTATTTTTGATTCAATCAAGTTTTTAATATTAAATATTCCGATTTTTTTTTTCTTCCAATTCATGGTTGGGATTTGGGATTGGTTATCATTGATAATATGTTGTCTGAAGGTTTGGCAAACGTGAGACAGTTGATAAGGAGTTGGAATATTTTTGTCAAATTTTTTACCAAAATTGGTTTTGTGTGACAAAATTTTTAAAATTTGAAGATATATAAGAATGAAATTTGGTGGGTAAACGTAATTAGGCGAGATATTCATTGCTGTAAAACTTTTGTAGTGTTAACGGTTTCTGAGATTCCAACACATTTGCCCTTTTTTTATTTAACCTTTATTCGCTTGGCCTATACAACGACAACTTTCAGACACTGTAGGATAGGTTTAACTACAAAACATTCGAAAAGTAAAATATTCGTTAGTTTTTTTTCCTTTACAGAATATTTTACCTCATTCCTTTTGTCTAGCAAAAATTTGAGAGATATTTTTTTTATTATTTGAACAATACGTAGTGTATCTGAAAGTTAAATAATAAAGGGAGAAGATGTCGGGATCTCAGAAACCGTTGTTACTGCAAAAGTTTTATTAGAATAAAAAATTTGCATCTATTCTCCTAGTTAAGTTTTCAAATTTCATCTTGCATTTTCGAAGTAGAATATTTTATCCCTCAAAACAGATTTTTGTCAAAATTGGATTAAAAAAAAAGCCTGAAACCGGTTAAATTAGGGGTTCTCAATCTTTTAAGATCCATGAACCCTTTTAATACTTTTCACGAGATCGCGCAACCCCTCACACGCCTTTACTTACAATTGTATATTATTATTATTATTATTATTATTATTATTATTATTATTATTATTATTATTATTATTATTATTATTATTATTATTATTATTATTATTATTATTATTATTATTATTATTATTACTTTTACAGTTAAAAGAGCTTGTTTAAAGGTTGAAGCATTAGCCCCAAATTTGTTCGTCCTAATTTTATCATAGTTTATTACGACTCCCAAAGGGGGGGCACTACCCCCCACTTTGAGAACTGCGTTAAAACATAGAAAATTTCATTCTTTTAAAATATCTGAATCAGTTATAAATTTAATTATAGACTGAATTTATTTAAAATATTAAAAATTATACATATATATATATATATATATATATATATATATATATATATATATATATATATATATATATATATATAATATATATATATATATATATATATATATATATATATATATATATATATATATATATATATATATATATATATATATATAGACCCAAACTTAATACACCATTGAAAAAAAAAAATGCGGTGGACCTTGAGATATGGTGGCTATGGGTCGTACTGTTGACGCGGAGGGTGTCGGTGAAAACCATTAGACCAACACATGAATTCTTGTGTACCGAAGTTGTAATATGGTGTGATATCGGTGCTAAATGGGAACATTGCAAACCAGCCATCGCGATGCGTCATAAGTGGAGGGAAAGTAAGTTTTAGATTGCATGCCCAATGTTGTTTATTATACCTCCTCTGTAACATCAATAACGATGGAGAGAGTTGTCGACCTGTCTCACTTAATGTGTGGGTCTAGATAACGACACTCGCCGGAGAGGGATACAGCTAGCAAGTCACCGCCAGACGTTTCGGGGTTGTACGTTCAACAATCAGTATGATACTGAAAGGTTTAACTCGACCCAGGATCATAGAAGAGCCTGGGACAAGGCAGGTGGCGTGCAACTACGGGGGAGGAAGATCGTTTTTTTTTTGCTGATGAGAGTGCTTAGGGAACGGCATGCCACAGCCCGTCACCTCTACATGCAGCTGGAGGAGGTGCATGGTTCCCTTATAAGTCAGGACACTATGCGGCGGCGTCTTGCCGAACACAACTATCGTCCGCATTCTCCGGTTAGAGGTCCTACACTGACCAAAGCTTATCATAGAGCTCTGCTCGAATTTAGGCGTACCAACATCAACTGGAACATGGACGATTGGGCTAATATCCTCTTCACGGATGAGTGAAGATTCTGTCTGTTTACCACCGACAGTCGTATCCGCGTTCATGGACGGCTGCATTAAGGTATGCTGCATGCAATATTTCACATGTCAGGGCTTTTGATGGAGGTTGTTATGGTCTGGGGTGGAATATCCATGACGGCCTCCATGATGTTGCATGTCATTGAAGGCTGGTCCTTGACCGCCCAGCGTTACACAACGAACATCATCGAATCATATGTTGTTCCATTTCCACCTTTTATTGGTCACGGGTTCCTTCTGATGCAGGACAATGCCAGCTCACACGTCGCCGCATGTGTTGAGAGGTATTTAAATAACCTTAATATCAACACCATCGCCTGGATAACGGATCTCAACCCGATAGAACACTTGTGGGACATGCTTAAATGAGGGAGCCGAAGTTTCTCCCCCACCACAGGCCTACAAACTCTCTGGCAGACAGTCCTGCCACTATGAGTGAGATGGTGCAAGAATACATACGTAACCAAGTTTCGAGTCATACACGCTACTGAATGACCCTTGTTGAGTATATAACGTCAACAACTGGACAGGAGCAACGTCTCATAACTCTTATCTGGCGGGCATCACGTCTACACCGGCCAACTTTGCTGCTTACGTTAGTGTTGGTCAATACCATCCACTCTCCTTATTGTTCCTTATGTTCTTATAGCCATAAATATATTACAATATTGTGCAGGCATTTTATTTTCCTACGTTTTGGCATTTCTTTAGCTGGTGCCTTAATTTTGGCCCTAAGTATATATATATATATATATATATATATATATATATATATATATATATATATATATATAATATATATATATATTATATATATATATATATATATATATATATATATATATATATATATATATATATATATATATATATATATATATAAATTATGATTCACTCACAGAAGACCTGAATTTATGGATATGTGATTAATGAATTGTACTAAAAATTCTTCATACTCTGCTTAGGCCTGGTTTAAAACAGTTGTGGGAACCAAATCGAATTAGCATTGATTTTGTTAGATCAGGCCAATTATCACTGGTTATGTTAGAATTAGAAATAATGCATTATAAACCCAAACTATAAAAGATTTACATCCAGTATATAGTTTAGTTTCTCAAGATAACTATTCGTACTTTGTTCATACCTGGTTCAATGTAGTTGTTTGGCGAAGGAGGCAAATTGAAATGATTGGAAACGTTAGGAGAAGAAAAGTCATCCATTTCATCATTCAACACAACTCCAGTGGATTCAGATGCAACAACTGCACCAAAGCTGGAAAATAAAATAAATTCTTTTTAAATAAATGATAAATAAATAAACAAACAAATAAATGAAGGGGGAATAGACAAAGAAACAAATAAATAACTAAATAAATAAATAAATTAATAAAGTAAATGAATAAATGAATAAATTAAAAAATACATGATTATATATAAATATATATATATATATATATATATATATATATATATAATATATATATATATTATATATATATTATTATATATATTTATATATATTTATATATATATAAATATAATATATATATATAATATATAATATATATATATATATATATATAATATATAATATATATATATATATAATATATATATATATATAATATAATATTAATATATATATATATATATATATATATATATATAATATATATATATATATATTAATATAAGGGCAATAAAGAGGGAAGATTGGAAATCAAGGGTCATTCAAGATTATCAAAAGCTTTCGATATGCCTATTTAGCTGCCGCTAAAGATTCACAGAGATAGTGAGCCAAGAGTCAGAAAGAAGAATATAAAGATCATTAAAAGAGAGTTCCTTACGAAAAACATACTGACGATCAGAGATAAGAAGGTTCAAAATAATCATGTTAAATGTAAGGCAACTTCAGATGAGCACAGGTTATAACTATAGAACGTTAGGTTTAGATGCTGAGAGGGGTCATCTTTTTTAGATTAAAGTGAGTTCACGTTTCAAGTAGATTAAAGATGTTGAAGTGGAATGGCAGAAATGAAATAGTTTACTAAGGCATGGCGCAAGCCCAAAAAGACAAGTTTTGGGAACCACTGGAAGAATAACATATCTTCTTAGTATAAAGCTCAAAGAGGGCAGAAATTACATTTTTTTTAAAAATACAATATTAATAAATAAATCAGATGTTGGTAGATAATTAGTAATAAGTCAGGAATCGTTTGTTGTAGAATTAGAAGTAAAGGTTAAGAGAAGACTTCAGCTTTAGCAGGTGACATAGTAGCTGTGATGAAAAAACTCGCACCACAAGTTCAACCATTATGCATCTTTAAAGGATTAGGAATTCATTCTAGCCGATAGCAGAGACCGTATGTATCTAGTGCTATAAATTTTTCCAAATTATATAATAGGGAAAGTCAAAAACTTCTCAGAGACACGTAATATAAATTTTACTACGTTTCTATGACAACTTTTTTGACTTTCCTTAAAATTTAAAATGTGAAAACTCACTATAGATTAACAGTGCTCGTAATAGAAATGACGCTCCCGTCATTTCCCCAAACAGAAAGATGATCTGTTCCATGAGACTCAGGACCAATATCAGTGACTCCGTAGTAGGCTGGATCTTGAGACGTCTGATTGTCGTAGATCTTAGAGTAAGTTTCAAACGCAAATTTTTCGGATGTCAAATTCGCAATCAACTGTAGAAGTTATAATAATAATAATAATAATAATAATAATAATAATAATAATAATAATAATAATAATAATAATAATAATAATAATATTTATTATTATTATTATTATTATTATTATTATTATTATTATTATTATTATTATTATTATTATTATTATTATTATTATTATTATTATTATTATTATTATTATTATTATTATTATTATTATTATTATTATTATTATTAGTATTAAAATGAAAGTTAATCTCTTTACTAATAAATATTTATTGTCTCTAGTAATAACTAGCACGTATAAAGTGCCATTACTGTAACGATGTCATTATTATTATTATTATTATTATTATTATTATTATTATTATTATTATTATTATTATTATTATTATTATTATTATTATTACTATTATTATACCTGTGTCATGTTAACAAAATCTTCATCTGCGAGGTCAGTTCTCTTTGCATAGGCATATTTAAATGACTCAACAATACGTTGGTTTGTCGTTACAATATTGTCATCATTCAAGCTCTCAGATGTAAAGTTGTAGTTATCTAATACGTTCAAAATGTATCCCAAAACGATTCCTGAGGCAGGAGGTGGAGCAGAATACATTGTGTAGCCTCCATTTTCAAGTGATACCGTGACGGGTTCTTTCCAGAGGGGCCTAAGGGTTAAAAAAATACATAGATTGATGTCAATATAATGTTATTTACTAACGAAATAGAAACAAAGATTGTATTAGTATTTATTTTAATCCAAATTTTCAAATTTAACTTCGATATTTATAGTTCTTATAAAGTTTTGATAATATAGATGTGAATGTAAAGTATTCTCATTACTTGTTCAAAATATTTTCATAATTTTATTATTTAATTTATTTTTTTTAAATGGTTTTAACAACGATCAAGAATGATGTTGTTAAATGGTATTTATCAGTTGACTCCTTTTTTTTTTAGCATCGATTCTGCACTTAATGTTAGAATTTCAGTATCGGTTTCAGTTTTTGCAACAGCCCTATTTAAATGTCGGCAAGTACCATGCATAACCTTCATATATATAACATAAACCCATCAGTCCACTATCTTGTGTAAAGTAATTCGTAATTATGGAAGCATCTAGCAACTTTTAAACTATCCTATCTTGAGAAATATAGCATGAATATATACGATATATGTATATACTAACGTATATACAGTAGGCCAGATGGATAAGGTGATTTATAGACAAAATGGGGATAAGCCCTTTTGCATTTCAGTTTAAATTCAAACTTCAACGACTATTTTATAATGAAATACATGTTCTAGAAAGTTGCCTATTTTAAACATGCTACCACTTCGTTTATTAATCAATTTTTTGAATAAAGATTATCGTTTATCCTGTAAAACTTTTATCAAGAAAATTAATAAAGACAAATATATAAATATTTGTGGTTATCTAAATAAATCTTTGTTATTCACGAAACCATTTTTAATTTATTTTACTTTTTTGTGGTAATAATATGGATTCAAAATTGTCTAAATTTATAACATTGATCTAAAATTACTAAATAATGCATTAGAGATAGTACGCATTTGAGACTCAGGGGAATGACCATAGCTTAATGAATATAATTTTCATGTGAGTAAGATTCAGTGTTGCAGCCAATTTCGATACATCTTTTCGCTTTAATTCTATATATGTAAAGCTACAATGTTTATGCATATGTTGGCGTATTTATATGAAGAGTTTATCCATGTATAAATATTAACTAATACATACAGACAATGCCTCGCAGTTTTATCAATTATTCAAGCACTTTCTTCTATATCTGTGGTGGAGTCAAGTTAAATTCTCAGAAAGAAATTTAATTTCATTGATAAAATGAGCCATATTAGCTGCATTTTGGATGGATGTAAATAGATAACCGGAATAAATCCTACGCTGCTCCTCATATCTGCTGTGCTT
>SEYY01022980.1:30000-32500 GCA_009176605.1 Armadillidium nasatum | reverse complement strand
TATATATATATATATAATATATAATTTTTTTTTTTTTTTTTTTTTTTTTTTTTTTTTTTTTTTTTTTTTTTTTTTTTTTTTTTTTTTATTTATATATATATATATATATATATATATATATATATATATATATATATATATATATATATATATATAATATATATATATATATAAAAGGGTGGTTAAATTGTATGGGCCGATGTTGAATGTGAACCACACCTAAACGTCAAGTTTTTTACTGCATTTCATTTGACATTTTTCAATTTCAGACTTACTCAATTTGAACCATGGAAAGATACACAATGGAGCAACGTGTTAAGTTATTCAGGCTTATTATGAAAATGGGCGTTTAAATCAAAATGCATATCGTGCACTTCGTGATTTTTTTTTTTCAATTTAATCGTCCAAATGTGTACAATCGGAAAAATCGTGAAAAAATTTGAGCAAACCGGGTCTGTAGGAGATTTGAAAAGACCAGTGCATGCTCGTACAGCTCGTACTGCAGAAAATATTGCTGCTGTTCGCGATAGTGTGGCTGAGGAGCCATCCACTTCAACTCGTCGTCGTGCCCAACAATTGCACCTCTCACGCTCGTCGTTGATGAACATTATGCATAAAGACTTGCATTTAAACGCTTACAAGGTGCAATTGACTCAAGAACTAAAGCCTCTTGACCATACAAAACGTCGTCAATGTCAGAATGGTGGCAAGAAATGGCAACAGTGGATGATCAATTTTCGAGGAAAATCATCTTCAGTGATGAGGCACATTTTCACCTCAGTGGATTCGTCAATAAGCAGAATTGCCGCATTTGGACGAATGCTAATCCAAGAGTGATTGTCGAAAAACCAATGCACCCACAAAGAGTGACTGTTTGGTGTGTTTTTGGGCTGGCGGCATCATCGGGCCGTATTTTTTCCAAAATGAGGCCGGTCAGCAGTTACTGTGAATGGTGTTCGCTATCGTGAGATGATAACGAACTTTTTATGGCACGAATTGGAAGGTATGGATGTGGACGATATGTGGTTTCAACAGGACGGTGCCACTTGCCACACAGCTAACGAAACAATGGCTATTTTGCGCGACAAATTCAATGGCCGTGTTATCTCACGTGGTTGCGATGTCAATTGGCCGCCAAGATCATGTGATTTGACACCGTTGGACTTCTTTCTTTGGGGTTATTTGAAAGAAAAGGTGTACGTCGATAAGCCAGCAACAATTCAAGAGCTAAGGATGAGATAATTCGGCACATTAACGGCATAGAACCCCAATTATGCCTCAGCGTCATCGAAAATTTGGACCATCGGATGGAGGTGTGCCGCCGAGGTCGCGGCGGCCATTTGGCCGATATTTTGTTCCATACATAATTGAACCATACCATTTATCATAATAAAAAGAAATGACAATAAATTCCTAAGTAATTTGTGTTTTATTCAAAATCAAACATCGGCCCTAAATTTAACCACCCCTTATAATATATATATATATATATTATATATATATATATATATATAATATATATATATATATATTATATATATATATATATAAGAACTTTTATAACTCACAAATGTCAACCAATGAAATACAGTGTTTCTTATTTTAAGCAAAGCATTATTTAGAAAATACAAAAATAAACCTTATTACTGATTATTTAAAACAAAATAATTAAAAGTAATTTAATTATAATTATTATGTATAGCTAGTGAGGGTTACAAGTTCGATACTAGGAGTAAAAATTATTTAAATGTAAATAAACTATTAAAAAATCTTTACTATTGTTATTATCTGTATTTATATATATATTTTATTAAGTTCTTTTAATACTGAAGTTGAAATGAATGTAGAATTAACATCACGTCTAGTAGCGAGATTGGACCATTTAGAATCTAGCCTTTCTTTGCTTGTGGACCCTCTGAATTCTAATTTTAAATATGCGGACCCCCATACATTCGTATGTAATATTTCTAAATTAAAATAAATATTTTTATTTTTTGAGGACCCTCCTCCCCCCTTAACCCTCTCAAAGGTTCTGAGATTCCCTGAGGGTTCATTTGGACCCACGGTTGGGAAAACTCTGATTTAGATAGCTGAATGTCAACTTCTTAAGCTATTGTTATTTACATATAATAAAGGAAAAAAATAAATTTTAATATATTTTATGATGAATAAAAACAATAGATTTTTAATATATTTATGATGAAAAGTGAAGTTAAAAAAAAAAAAAAAAATAGTTTTGTATCAAAAAGTCGAATGAAAAAAAAATATATATATATAAATAAAAAAAAAAAATGGATTTTAGATTTTTAAAGGAATTAAAGTCAGATTATCGAATTCTTTCCTATTTATAAAGTTTATTTACTTGAAATTTTGTTATTAATTAATTATTAATTATATTAATTATTTATTATTATATTATTATTATTATTTTATTTTATTAATTATTATTATTATTATTATTATTATTTTATATTATTATTATTATTATTATTATTATATT
>SEYY01022980.1:2500-17500 GCA_009176605.1 Armadillidium nasatum | reverse complement strand
TTTAGACTTTACAAGCAGAGTTCATGTAAGACTAAGCATAGAGTATTAAGTCTACTGTCGGAGAATTGAAAAGAAAAAGGATGAGACTATGTAGAAAAGCGTAAAGTTGACTCGCCAAAAGAAAAAAAAAAAAAAGATAACGGAGAAAGTTAGTAGGAGCAAAATGGGTGATAAGACAAACCTACATTACACCTTTTTAAGGAGAGCAGTGTGAATGAAATACTCAAAAGAATATCCCTCTACAAAGAACAAACAACTGGAGTGGAGTGAAGAAATTTCAAAATCACTGCATAACAACCAATGACTTAGAAACTTGTTTAGATAGAGAAATAATATGATCCTTCCGATGAAAGATACAAAAAAAGATACTCTCAGAATATTTAGACAGATAAAAGTTAGAGTTGTGCGTTTTCGAAGATGTCATAGTTGTGTGGAATATTATGTCGAGTGGAAAGATGGACGAACTGAGTTTTTTGATGTACTTAAAACAACTATGTTTTCTCTGCTCCATAATGAAATTCAAGAACGATAAGGGGTTAGTTTCTCCAGGGCTACCCTCTTGGTGATAACTAATTTCTGTTGAGTGAGATGGACTTCAGAATGAAAGGATTAATGGAGAGTATAGTTATCGACTTGGGAGTGGATTAATAATGAAGAAATAGGGAGAAATTCACTATATAAAAAACACTACTATTAACAAACTTAAAGGACGAACAGTGGACGTCTACATCAACTGTTATAGAACACGGCCACAGAGAGAAAAATAGATACCGAAAGTGGGAAGTTTAGAAATCAGAGCTTTGTATTATGCTCTATTGAAGCCCTTTTGATTTGTGTAGTGACACAGCAAAAGATTCACAGAAACCTCATAAAACTGAGTACCAAGAGTCAAAGAAAAAACATGGATCACTAGTAGAGTATTCCTTAAGAAATACGATACTCCTTCATTTCACTATCAGAAATAAATGCCTTTGATATTTTTTTTACTTGAATTCAACTTTAAACTAAAATATATGTAAATATTCAAAGTTAAAATTGAAGTAAAGATAAGAACAGGAAATGACAAGCATAGCAATATTCACACAAAATTAACAACTCGTGCCGCGAGGGCAACACAATGGTAGTGGAATGGGAAAGGTCAGTTACCTCGAGCACCTGCCAATATAATTTTTGGATTTCTCGAATCCGAATCCAGCCAAATTTGCAATTCTAGAATCCGAATTCGCGAAAAAACCTTCGAATCCGGATTCGGATTCGCCCATCACTGATATATATATATATATATATATATATATATATATATATATATATATATATATATATATATATATATATATATATATATATATATATATATATATATATATATATATATATATATATATATATATATATATATATATATATATATATATATATATATATATATATTGTTGAATGAAAAGAAAGAGGATATTAAAAAATCTTTATTTTCTACATGTGACACTTTGCCTATGAACATTTTGTACTAAAAAGGAAATAAATCACAAGAGCCTGAGCTTCACAGACTTTAATATTTATTTCAATTTATATTATATATTAAATAAAACAACAATATATATATATATATATATATATATATATATATATATATATATATATATATATATATATATATATATATATATATATATATATATATATATATATATATATGATTTGACTGTCGTCGAGAGTGGATGTGATTGAAGCAGATGGGAAGAAGAAAAGCTAGTAACATCAGAATAGAAGAGAGTGCTATTCAATTGAGGTTTCAAGATCTTCTTCCTAGAGTTGCAGAGTTTGTTTGAAGATTTATGCCTGGAGAATAATATTGACCAAAGTTAAAAAGGAAAAATTTAATTTTTCGTTATATAATTTCAGTATTTTTTAATAGTAAATTAAGAGAAATTCATTAAAAAAAAATTATTTTAAATATGTGGTGAAGTAACACATGTTTCGATGCAACGTGCTTTCGGCAGGTAAATGAAAAATTAAATATTCAAAGAAAAAATGTGTTTAGATAGAGATAACTTCTGGTCAATAAAGATTGATTATTTCGACACAGTCAAATGAAGAATAGTTCTTCGCATGGTTATAGAGGCTGGGAACCTTTTTAACCAGTTTTTCTATTTCTATAGTGTAGTATTTTTTAATAAATTTGCTTGAACATTTTTTATTATTATTAATATTCCCATTATTATTATGATTATTATTATTATTATTATTATTATTATTATTATTATTATTATTATTATTATTATAAACTGGGAGCATAATTACAATAATACTCATACTCCATCGACCGTCGGTGTTTTTCTCCAATCACTATTTGCATAGATTTTCCCATCCTCGCCAAGAGCGATTCCAGAAACGATCGAACTCCCTATCTGAAATTCGTCTGTCACGTGACCAATGTCTTCAAGACTCTTCACAACATCCTGAAAGTCGACAGAATTGAATAATAATAATAATAATAATAATAATAATAATAATAATAATAATAATAATAATAATAATAATAATAATAATAATAATAATAATAATAATAATAATAATAATAATAATAATAATAATTAATAATAATAATAATGATAATAATAATAATAAGCTTCTAAAATGCTAACTTTAAAAAATTATTAAAAAATTATTATTATTATTATTATTATTATTATTATTATTATTATTATTATTATTATTATTTTATTATTATTATTATTATTATTATTATTTATTATTATTTATTTTCAGTGACAGGAAATGACTATGCTCCAACTTAATTTATTATACAATCAGATTAAAATTCTTTTGAGAAAGAAAAAATTAAAAAGATTTTATATAAAAGTCTAATGAAAAAAAAAAAAATATTAAAAATTTTTTTATTTTTTAAAGTTAATACAGCATATTTGTGCAGATAAATAAATACTGAACATATATAGAAGTTAGAATTTAAATATAATGATAATAATGAATAATAATGATAATGATATGATAATGATAATGATAATGATAATGATAATGATGTAAATGTTCAAAATCCAATCATTGTTCTGTAGAACATGATTGATTTTACTTGTTCTTATTACTTACCTGATCAAATCCTTCCTCATACTGCAATATCATTGGATAAAGCTGATGATGCAAACGCCTACTATCAACAGACTCTTTTATGTCTTTACCGAACCAAAGATTCCGCATTGCTGTCCAAGCCACAGATGAGGGAATCAACGAGCCACCAGATGCCCCTATTATCAATCTCACGTTACCATCTTTATCAGTGAATATAGAAGGACACATGGAGGAAGTAGGACGTTTTCCTTCATAAAAAATAAAAAAAAAAAAAATAAATAAATGAAATAAAAAAAAAAAAAAAAAAATAATATAAAAATATTTCAAAATATTTTATTAAATCGACACACAAATTTGTTAGATTCATTGATCATCGACAACGACTTAAATAACTCTAATAGTTTGTAAATGCTGAAAATATTCAACCAATTCTTTATGGCTGTCCATTCCTATCCTAATTAGTATTACTTTTGAAATGTAATATTTTATAATAATAATAATAATAATAATAATAATAATAATAATAATAATAATAATAATATAATAATAAATAATTTTAATAATAATTAAATAATTAATAATAATAATAATAATAATAATAATAATAATAATAATAATAATAATAATAATAATAATAATAATAATAATAATAATAATAATAATAATAATAATAATAATAATAATAATAATAATAATAATAATAATAATAATAATAATAATAATAATAATAATAATAATAATAATAATAATAATAATAATAATAATAATAATAATAAATAATAATAATAATAATAATAATAATAATAATAATAATAATAATAATAATAATAATAATAATAATAATAATAATAACAAACTAATTTATTAACCAATAATTCTTTATTTAAATTAACCAACCGATTAATTAAATAATTAAAAATAATAATAATAATTATAATAATAATGATTTGAAGTTAATAAATAAAATAAAATTTAATAATTTCTTTAATAATTGATATGTAATGAAAATAATTTTATACATTTATAATTTTTTTTTATTATTTTTTTGTTTATTTTCAAAATACGTATTTATTTAAATATTAATTATTAATATTTATAAATAATTATTAAATATTAATCATTAATTAGTAACTATCACTTAATAAATAGGCTAATTATTAGTCATTTGGTAATTTATTTATTTTTAATTTAATTAAATAAAAATAATAGTTGGTAAAATTCAAAATTTATTCTAATTTAATTATTTTTTTTATTCATTTATCAAGTCTTTTATTTTAAATTTAAGATAAAATAAATTAATAAAATTAAATTTTTAAATTTAAATTTATTGATATGAAGAGTCAATTTAAAATACAAGACTGAGATTGGTTATAAGTTTGAGAAAAAAAATGTGTGTGTGTGTGTGTGTGTGTGTGTGTGTGTGTGTGTGTGTGTGTGTGTGTGTGTAAGTGTGTATGTGCGTGTGTATGTAGATTCAAATTTAAAAGACCTAAGTTATTTTATATGATGTTAACGAATAGTATTGAAAGATTTTCATACTTTGTTCATATCTATAGTTTAAATTATTTGCATGAACGAGACTATATTACCTTAGATTTTGATAGAGGTCAGGTCACGTTATCATTGTACATTTTAGATTTAGATATAATATGTTACTATCCCAACTAGGAAATAACACTGGTTAGTATTTAGTTAAGTTATTCGTTAAAAGGATTCTGTATATTTTGGTTGTACCTGGTTTGATGTAGTTGTTTGGAGATGGAGGAAGGTTAAAATAATTGGTGTCATTTGGTGATGAAAAGTCATCCATTTCATCATTCAATACAACATCTGTGGATTCAGAAGTAATAACTGCACCGAAGCTGAAAAATAAAATAAATTTTTATTAAAAAAAAAAAAAATAAATAAAATAACAAAAATAAAAAAATTAAAAAAAATAAACAAAATGAAAAAGATAATAAGATAATAAGATATATTAATTCATTTGAATTTCAAGACATGTGAAAACAGCATTGTATTATGAAGTAGATTTTGGGGCAACGGATTTTTGTGTTGAAAATACTTTCTACATTAAAGTATTTAAAAACTGAAATTGATATTTTAATAATAAAGACATATAACTTTATTCTTAACATTTCAAATCACCGTAAGCATCTTTCCCTAGTTATAAGGCTTGGTTTAATAAGCATAAATAAGCATGACAGGGAGAATAATTTATAGAGATTTATAATGATTGTTCTTTATTTGCTGTGATTCATTCTTTCGAAGATTCTCCGACCAGATGCCATAATTGTTCGACAAGACTTAATCTAAAACATACTTTCATTTGATTGTCCTAGTTTGGTCATCAAGGGAGAAGTATTACAGCAAATTTGCTTTAATAATTCTTTGATTTTTAATTTGGAAAATATTCTTTCTTGGATCTTTTCTGAAAACTACAATTTGATCTTATCAGAAAAGTTAAATAATTTGATCTTATTTGGCATCTTCTTATAATATATAAGGATGTATATTATAAATCAAGTTAGTTGCATAGGCCATTGCCCTTGTCATTTCCGAGCAAATTAATTTTTTTTAAGTAATATACAAAAAAAAAAACAAAATATAGTCACATGTTATCTATTACTGGAATTGGGCATGAACTCGGCTAAATTTGTTCGAGTTCATTAAATTTAACTGACTCCCCGTATCCGAGTTCTGAACTCGGTACATCTCAAATAGCTGATAAAGTGACAGATAAATCTTTAATGTAAATAACTGAGATAGGACAGAACTATTAGGGTCACCACTATTGATAGATTTAAAGGACGAGGAGTCTACAACTGATGATATAGAACGCCTGGGAAGAAAACCAGAGAAAAAGTTGCTGAGAAAAGGATAGACACCGAAAGAGGGAGGTTAAGAAATAAAAGCTTTGTGCCAGACTTAATGGAAAGCTTTCAGTATGTTTAGCACTACAGGGAAAGATTCACAGAAATACCGAAAAGCCGAGGACCAAGAGTCAGAACGACTGGAAAGAAAATTTCTAGTAGAGCGTTATTAATGAAAGCCATCTTGGTGATTAGAGACAATATAAAACTGAATCAGGAAATATCCAAATCTTCCTGTAATGGAAGAACTTAGGGTAAAGCTGTAGGAGGATAGTTAGATTACCATTTGAGCTTTCCTTACGAAAACATAAAGGCAATTAGAGATAAATGAGATAAAATGAATTAAGATGCTTCCAGTTTTTCTTGTGTACTCTTCCAGCAAGAAAGAAAAGTAAAAGTTTAAAGGAAGAAATGAAATAGTTTACCAAGACAATGTGCTGACTCGGAAACCTAATTATCTGGACCACCGTATGCCTTCTAAGTTTTAAACTCAGAGAGAACAGAAATCATATTTTTAGAAAATATTACGGTGCTAAGCACAAATAAGTTAGAGAAAGATGAAAATAAGGAATGTCTTCTTTAATGTCTATAAAGTGAAGTTAGGAGTAATGGTATAAGAGACGAGTTAATTTTTAGCAAAAGAAATCATATATTTAGAAAATATTATGGTGCTAAGCACAAATAAGTTAGAGAAAGGTGAAAATAAGGAATGTCTTCTTTATTGTCTATAAAGTGAAGTTAGGAGTAATGGTATAAGAGACGAGTTAATTTTTAGCAAAAGTTAAAATTGCAGTTGCGCTGTAGGAAGATATTAAAGAAAAATAAGAGGAAGAAATAAAATTAGGGATATTTTCTTACAGTGCCGGAATAAGCGTGAGGAAGATAAATAGAAATATCATTGCATTTCGTAATTAGGAAAATTTTTTGTCGTTACTCCAGAATTAGTGTCTGGAGTTAGAAGAAAATGGTAATTCCTTAAAGCAACATCCATTCAATGAATTTCAAAAGGTCGAGTAGCGTTTAATCAAAGTTTGTTGTTTTTAGCTGAAGAGGAAAAAAACTTGGAACGTAGGTTTCCATGAAAAAGTAAACAACCTCGGAAATACGTTCTGCCTAATTTGAGTTTGATCACTTTTCAGCGCTGAAGACAGAAACCTTTTCTCTTTGAAGGAGGGGCAAGAATATTCTCAGTTCTATTTAAAGTATAAAATATGTCTAAAATATGCGAAATTACACTCACAATAGATTAATGGTGCTTGTCATAGCAATGACGCTCCCGTCCTTTCCCCAAACAGAAAGATGATCTGTTCCGTGGGACTCAGGACCAATGACAGTGGCTCCGTAGTAGGTTGGATCTTGAGACGTCTGATTGTCGTATATTTTGGAGTAAGTTTCGAACGCAAATTTTTCAGATGTCAGATTCGCAATCAACTGTAGAAGTTCCATTATTAATATTATTATTATTATTATTATTATTATTATTATTATTATTATTATTATTATTATTATTATTATTATTATTATTATTATTATTATTATTATTATTATTATTATTATTATTATTATTATTATTATTATTATTATTATTATTATTATTATTATTATTATTATTATTAAATATTTATTTTATTATTATTTAAATATTATTTAGCATTAATTATTACTATTATTATTATTTATTATTATTATTATTATTATTATTATTATTATTATTATTATTATTATTATTATTATTATTATTATTATTATTATTATTATTGTTATTATTATTATTATTAAACCTGGGTCATGTTGACAAAATCTTCATCTGCGAGGTCTGTTCTCTCTGCATAGGCATATTTAAAAGCTTCAACAATACGTTGGTTTGTCGTTACAAGATTGTCATCATTCAAGCTCTCTGATGTAAAGTTGTAGTTATCTAATATGTTCAAAATGTATCCTAAAATGATTCCCGAGGCTGGAGGTGGAGGGGCATACATTTTGTAACCTCCATTTTCAAGTGATACCGTGACAGGTTCTTTCCAGAGTGGTCATATATATATATAGCTTTATATATATATATATATATATATATATATATATATATATATATATATATATATATATATATATATATATATATATATAGATATATATATATATATATATATATATATATATATATATATATATATATATATATATATATATATATATATATATATATATATATATATATATATATATATATATATATATATATATATATATATATATATATATATATATATATATATATATATATATATATATATATATATATATATATATATATATATATATATATAGTATATATATATATATATATATATATATATATATATATATATATATATATATATATATATATATATATATATATTTATTTTAAGATCAATACTTCCTTATGAATATAAACAATTGGATTAATGTTTACTATTAATCCTAAAATAAATATTTAATATTTACATTTATTGTTGTTTTAATTTAGAAAATTTATTAAATAACTTTTTTAAAAGTAATTTACTTTTTTTAAAAATGTAAAATAAAATTCAAGTGTAATTTATGTCATCAATTATAATTATTAATTATTAATTATCACAGAATTATTAAAAAATAAAGATAAACATTTTCTTAATTTACATAAAAAAATTTCATTTTAAATCCTTAAAACAAGGAGTTAAATAAACAATCAAATAAATAAAAAAAAATAAAAAAAAAAATTAAATAAATAAATAAATAAATAAAACGAATAAATAAATAAATAAATAAATTTACTTACTTGTAATTTTCCAAATCATTTCGTGTGATTATACTTCCCAATTTTTGGAGATCCTTCAAAAACCCATCTGATAAGGATCCAGTATAAAGGGCATCAGGATCCTTTTGAAGTTCCCGAAGAGTCGGAACAAGTTTGGGTCTTTTCATAATCTCACCTTCTTTGTATACATCTCCAGTAGAAGGATTGATAAATGAACTGAAAATATAGAAGTAGAAAATTATAGAGAAGTAATAATTTTTTTTCAACTTAATATTGGTTTAACAGTTATTGTCAGTTTTTGTTTATTTTGAAGGGCAATTTTTTTGTCTTGATTGTAGTTTGTGAAGTGCAATTATTTATTTGCCATGGCATGGGCTTCTTTATACTTTACCAATGTCCGTCACTTACGTACTAATTTCGAATCCATGGCACACCACATTTCTAACCCTCATTCTAAACTAACTATTTGATCTTTTCTGAGACCTAAATAACTAAGGAATTATTCTTAATTTTAATATATATTATATAACGTATTCCCTAATTTGCCTCTAATTGGTAGATATATTTCTACGTAAAGATTAGCACACGTAAAATGTCTTAAATATTTTGAATTTCCCAACTTCAATGGTCCATAAATTAAAGTATGTCTTATTACTACATCCATAATCTTGTGATTCTGGTACTACCCAAATAATGCAACAAATTTTCTGGCCATTTTTTGAATATCTTACTACTTCTCAAGAGATTGTTATATCTTCTCATCCAAATACTGAAGTCCTGAAGTCTAGGGGTTTTCAATTTATATAACACTGAACTGTTCTGGTCTTCTCATACTGAATTAGGAAGGAAGGAACCGAATCATTCAACAATCTCAGCTATCTAGAATAACTGACTAGAGAACCAATGCATATTCCTGATCATTCTAGTCAGTTCTTGAACACATTTAGTTTATGAATCATCACAAGTTCTACTTTCCACAAATACGTCACCTTCGCTAATGTCAGTAATTCCTACCATAACCATTTATCTCTTAATTTAAATGCTTTTTCTCCAACAGCTGTACCCTATTTTAACCACATCTTTGGGAACTTTAATCAGGGCCAATTAATTACTTTTAACAGTGCCAAAGTCATTTGTTGGCTCACTGGGATCCTTTCTTCACATAATTTGATAGTTGGTTCTATCAAATAGGGGCTATTCGAAGCTTGTACGCTAATTATCCATGGAGTGACTGCTTTGACTCTGAAAACGTTTTTTCGTCTAAATCTTTCTCTCCTTAAATTCCAGAGTCGATCGTGTAGTTGTTTTCGCCCATCAGGCTCAGGCTAGAGACAGAGCGTATTAGAAACGGTAGAGTTATCGTTCTTCTATCATTATTGTTAAATTTCATTCAGCTCGAAATTTTTGCTGGAATACTGTTCGACAAGGAAAGAGCTCTTTTATTATTTAAAAGTGTGCTGACTTCCTTGGTTCCTCTACTGTTAGATCCTCCTGGCCACTTGTCAAAAATATTTCTAATAAACTCGGAAACTGCATTTTTGCCTCTGATTAGCTCTGATGGATATTTTCCTAATACTACAACTGCAAATGCTAATCATTTTCCTCTAATTTGACCCTGGATGACACCGGCAATACTCCTCCTACTTCTTTTCCTTTTAGACGTCCCATACCATTACCTGCAATTATATTTGATCGGTAAATGGATTCCTGAAGTCTATGAATATCAGGAAGGTAAATCTTCAGGATGGCAATCCTCCCTAAGTTTAAAGAGAAAGTTTAGTGAGCACTTGTTAAGTTATACTCTTTATTCTTCAATATAAACACTTTTATTCATTGTTAATGAATTTTTTAACATATCCATCCTATTCCGAAGAAAGGAAGCATCTATGATCCTTTAAATAAATATCGCCCTATTGCCTAAGATTTTTGAACATTCTCAACTCTCATTTGCTCACGATCATCAATATGATTTTCGGAAACAGAGTTCTACTGATGATTTACTTTCCTGTTTCACAGAATTATGGCCTTTCCTTGGGAATTATGGGTGTGTTGAGTGGTGGGGCTTGACATATCCAGAAATCCAAGGCATTTGACAGGAAACGCGTGAGTGTCTGCCTTTCAATCTCCGGTCAGGGTTTCTTATTTCTCTTCCCTTAGTAGTGACTAGGGGTCTCTCAAATCGCTCCCTTTTGGCTGATGTTTTGTGATTGGGCAGCATCTTTCTTCTTCCCTGTCAATAGTGGTGTCATCAGGGTTCTGTCCGATTCCCTACTCCATACCTACTTTTCATTAGCAATCTCAATGAAACTCAAAATATGAATGAACTCTGTTCATTCAATGAACATATATATATATATATCATATATATATATATATATATATATATATATATATATATATATATATATATATATATATATATATATATATATTATTTCTATATGTATCAAAGATTTGGGGCGTAACTACAATGGAAGACAATAGAATCCAAACGGAAGTGATTATCGTATTGAGAACTATAGCTGAAAATACCTTTGGAAACAGAGTTAGAAACGAAAGAAATGGAAAGCTTATGGTAGTGAAGTCAATCTCCTGATTCATTAAGACGGTGAGTACACTAAGAAAGAATGCAGTTGGAGAGGATGGATAAGAGAAGTTGGAAGTGGAGATCAAAGAGAGAAAGATAGAGAGGAAGGCCCCGAAAGAGGTAGGGGATTCCCAGAGAAGGCATCAGGTGCCTCCAGAGGAAGAATTGCTAGATTGTCAGATTCTAGAAGACAAAGGAGGAAGATGGAAAGCTGTGCTGGCTCACTGACAGGCTCATGATCATATTCAAATAGCGGATAAAGATATATATATATATATATATATATATATATATATATATATATATATATATATATATATATATATATATATATATATATATATATATATATATATATATATATATATATATATATATATATATATATATATAACACCTCTGGTGGACAAAGGCACAGAGGCCTACTAAATATTTCACGCAAGAGTTGGGGAAACATCGGAAAATCTGGTTAGACGATACAGGGCTTTTAAAGGTGTGTAGTCAAAGGAAGTTGGGAAAATAGCTAAAAAGAGTGTTTTTCAGATTTTATCAGTATAATGTACATGTAAGACTTGAGCATAGCGGTTAAGTCTGGGATCGGAGAGTTGGACAGAGAAAGGATGAGACTGTGTAGAAAGGCGTGTCGAGCGAGTCATTCTCAGTGGAGGAAGTATGCGACGTGAGAGTTCAGAAGAGAAGTGTCCATTGTAATATCGATGTTATATAGATAGTGACGCAAAAATTCGATGGACAGAAAGAGATTGGAGAAAATTAGTGAGGTCAGAAGATTTGATAAGACGAAAAGCCGTAGTCTCTACCTTTTCAAGGAGAGCTATACGAGTGGGACCACCCCAGATGTGTGATGCGTACTCCATACAGGGCGAACAGCACCCCTACAAAGAGTAAGCAACTGGTGTTTTCGAGAAGAAATTATGAAGGCACCTCATAACACCTAACCCTTTGGAAGCTTGTTTAGAAAGAGAAGTAATGCTATCTTTCCAAGAAAGATCACGGGCAAAATTAATGTATTATACCGATTTTCATATTAAGGACATATGAAAATAAAAAATAATAACGATAGTTATAAATAGAAATAATAATAATAATAATAATAATAATAATAATAATAATAATAATAATAATAATAATAATAATAATAATAATAATATAAGCACAAACCTCATTGATGGTTCGTTAATAACCCATTCTCTTTGAACAGACAGCGCCAAAGCCATGTGTTGGCTCACTGGGATACCTTCTTCACATAATTTGATGGTTGGTTCTATCAAATCCGCCCATGGCACTGACCCCCCAAATCGCTTATAGAGCTCCCAACAGCCACGAACTTCTCCAGGTACAGCAACCGCTAGGCCTCCTAATGATATATATATATATATATATATATATATATATATATATATATATATATATATATATATATATATATATATATATATATATATATATATATATATATATATATATATATATATATATATATATATATATATATATATATATATATATATATATATTCCAAGGTTAGGATGTATCGTCAGAGTCAGGGGAAAATTAAAGACCGACATGTCCCGGTACATGGCGTTGAAGGGTGTTCAAGTTAAAGGAATTTGAGAAAATAGATGAAAGAATAGTATTCCAGACTTAACCGGTGGAGTACTAAGATTGAGCAAAGTGGTTAGGTCAAAGGCCAGAGAGTTAGACAGGGAAAGGATTAGACTGCGTAGAAAGGAGTGATAAGTGAGCCGTTCTCAATTGGGGAGGTAAGCAACTGAAGAGTTCAGAAGAGCAGTTGTCCATTATAATAGATATTATAGAGTGAGTGACGCAACAATTCGAACTGGGCAGAAAGGGTACTGGAGAGAGTTAGTGGGAGCGAGAGAGTTTATAATAACGAAATTACCATAAAAACCACCTTTTCAAGCAGGGCTGTGTGAGTAGAAACCTCCCAGATGTGTGACGCATACTCCATATATAGACAAACCACATTACTATAAAGAGCAAGCAACCGGCGTGGAGTAAACAAATTTTAAAGGCTCTTCAGAACACTCAGCCTCTTAGAATGTTTGTTTATATATATATATTAGTTTTTTTTTTTTTTTTTTTTTTTTTTTCTCTTTACCCCATTTTATAGCTAATATTGGAGAGAGTAGATAGCGGGTTTGGGGGGACTGGTAGAAAGATGGGATACAATTATCCTATTAGGGATAGCTAAAAATTAGGAAGAAAATATATATACCAGAACTATGGAGATAAAAATTAGGGAATGCATCGTATTAGTCTTGCTAGGTAAATGAAGATTCTTAAATAACTACAACATGCAAACAGCTAACTCGGTTCCATTTATATTTCAAGGCTTCTTTAAAAAATATAATATGTTTAAATGTATAAGAGTAGTGTTTAACAGGAGACCTCTATAGCTAGTTTTAATGCACAATCTGCCTGTAATAGGGAACGATGTGCCTTCATAGGTTAATTCCGATTCTCTTCTGGGGTCCCCTTTAACGGTTTATAACTTTTAATGGTACATCGTAGAGAGATGGAGACTTCAAATTCAGAATGCCCTACCTGAAATAAGGTGTTAGTTTTTTTAGGCTTTCAAGTTACAACTGTAGGCTTTAAATATCTTCAAGTGTACAACTGGCTTCATGTCAAACAAAAAAAAAAAAAATTTCGAAACAAATTCTTGATTTGACAAATTCTACCATGAGAGGTAGAGAAAAGATATTTAATAAAATAATACGTGTTTTTTAGGGCTTGCAAGGCCATGTTGGTCGTTCCCCTAACTGATACGGTTCAGGAGATATGGGCCCCCAAAATATACATTTTTCTTTTGGGTACTCTGAAAGTACAAAAACTATCTGTTATGTATGTCGGCCTTTAACTCGAAAACGGGAATATAAAGAAGATCCAGGATTCCGGATTTAAAATCAGGGTTACGGATTTAGAAAACAAAGCAGATATATCCATTGAAAAGAAAGTTATAAGAGTTTAAAAACTTCCAAAAATTTTGATCGGAAAATCTCAAATGTTGAATTTAAAATTATTTCAAAGACTTTCACCTGTTAAAATTTAAAGAGATACCTATACCCAGCTTATACCCAATGACAACCTAAATTACATTTTTGAACTCATTTTTTTCAGGCGTTTAAGTGCCTTATGAGGGTCGAGTTCCGTAGGAACTGGGTATTTTTCTCAATTAAAAAAAATATATATATATTTTAAGCATTTTCAGGGAGGTAAAGCAGTAGAACTTATTTCTGACAGCCTCCCTCCAAGAAAATAAAAATAAATCAAATTTTCAATTTTATGAGAAAGTTTTTTCTTTAAATTTTGAAAATTTTAAAGTACATTTTACGAAATGATGGGGTCACTTTCGAAGGAGCAAAGTCCTTATGGGATGTGAAACCCCTCACGGGCTATCTTTTTCACTTCTTGTCACTTCTAGCTATCTACCACGGTTTGGAGATATTAACTTAAAGTTATTATTACATTTAACTTAAATATTATTAAAGTTTTAACGCTTTACATTTAGCAAACGCTTCAGGGAGTTGCCTCTTGAAATGTACTTTGTCAAAACCTCGTACCGGAGAGACGACGCAGGAAATGACCTTCTTAAGGATACGATTTTAGAGTCTTGGTCCAGAGAGTTTTTTTTT
>SEYY01022979.1:50000-53110 GCA_009176605.1 Armadillidium nasatum | reverse complement strand
AATTACGTAGTTATTAAAATTATTATAAGTTTTTTTTTATTTCCAATTTTTCTTTATCAAAATTCTTCAACGAATTTAAAAATCTAATCTTTTTTAACTACGTTTAGTAGTTTTTGAAATATTTAATGAGATCAAACTGCAGTCTAGCATATATATATATATATATATATATATATATATATATATATATATATATATATATATATATATATATATATATATATATATATATATATATATATATATATATATTATATATATATATATATGAAGATTGGGGGTGGGATGAAGAGATGGGGAGAGAGGAATGGGTAGGGGGTGTAGAAGTAGAGGAAAGGAAACTTGTGGAGGTAGACAAATTCAAATATCTAGGAATGTTGGTGGAAGGTAATGGAGGAAAGCAAAAAGAAATAAAGAATATATTGACAGAGGAAATGAAAGTGCTGGGGGGTTCTAATAGAAGTATGGAAGAAAGGAAAAATTTTGAAAGAAATAAAGATAAGAATGTTTGAATGTTCGTGTTTGTATTCTGTAATGTATGGATGTGAAACATGGATGATAAGTGCTCGAGCGAGGAAAAGTTTGAATGTCTTTGAGTTGAAGAGTTTGAGAGAGATATGTAAATTGAGAAGGATTGATAGGATTAGAAATGAAAGAATAAGGGAGATGTGTAGATGGAAGAGGGGTGTAGAGGATAGAGCGGAGGAGAATGTGCTAATATCGTTTGGATAAATGTGTAGAATGAAAGAGAACAGGATGGTGGGCAAGGTATTTAGATCCAAGGTGGATGGGGGAAGGAGGTGGGGAAGGCCAAAGTGGAGATAGATGGATGGAGTGAGAGAAATTTTGGGTGGAAGGAATTTGAGTTTAGAAGTGGATGGTAGACTTGCGGAGAACAGAGTGAGATGGAGGGCTGTGGGGATGAAAGGTAAGAATGGGTTTGTTTGTGAGAGAATTGGGGTGGGCATCATCACACGAAAGTAGAAAGGTGATATGTGAAATAAATAAATAGAGAAAATATATATATATATATATATTATATATATATATATATATATATATATATATTATATATATTATATATTATATATATATATATATATATATATATATATATATATATATATATATATGTGTGTGTGTGTGTGTGTGTGTGTTGTGCGTGTTTATATGTTTGTGTTTGAAGGTTTGGAAATCTTTTAAAACATTTTTGAAATTTTTTTTTCAATCTGACTAGCTGTCGAAATCGAAAATATCGAAAAAACTTATAAAAAAAAAAAAAAAAAAATTTACAAAAAAAAAAAAATAAAAAATAATATATAATAATATATATATATATATATATATATATATATATATATATATATATATATATATATATATATATATATATATATATATATATATATATATATTATATATATATATTATATATATATTATATATATATATATATTTAACTGAAATTACTGTAATTAACTGTTTGTAATTATTTAAATATCAGATAATCGAAATAATATTTATTAATTTTTCTCATTATCATTATTATTATTATAATTATAGTCATTATCATCATCAACATCACCATTATCATCATCTTCATCATAAGTATTATTATTATTATTATTATTATTATTATAAACATAAAAAGTGAATATATCAATAAAAAGTCATTATCTATCTTTTCTAAATTTCGGATCAATTTCGGTTAATATCGTCAATCCAAAAGGAGAAAAAGAAAAAAATGTGAAACGATAATGAAACGGAATTTTTTTTTTTTTATCTGGAACTGAGTTTATATATGTGAAGCCGCGGAGGATTTGCTCTGTAAGATAAATGCGGTTTAATGGAAAATGGCTTCAAAAGGAAGAAAAGAGCTTTAAAATGATCAAATTCAGTTAAGTTGAATGAGAATTTTCAACAGACATAAATTAAAATCCTTTCCGGGAAACTTTATTTTCCTTTTGCCTCAATTCATCAGTTTTTGAAGTCTATAAATATCATTCGTAGTTTTAAAACGTAAGTTTTTTTTTAAAGTCTTTCAATTCGAATTTAAAATAGTTTTCATTATTTTAAATTATTTTTTCTTATTTTAATTAAAAAAAAAAGATTTTAAGCAGTGAATAATTTTAGGAAATATTTTTAATTAAAGAAGATTTTTTTTCCAATTCTTTTCTAAATTAGATGAATTTAAAGCAATGTTGGAAAACCACAATGTTAAACCCTTAATCTTTTTAAAATAGTAAGTGAATAAAGTAAATATAAAAAAAAAGAAAGTAAATAAAACCTTTGAAAAGTATTAGCACATAATATCCATAACTCCACTTAAGTATGATAGCTACATCTCTTATAATTTTACTCTTTGACAAACCTCTGTCCTTCCTCCAAATAAATTTATCCGTGGCAGTGTGTTTGTGTTCCCAAATAACTTTATTTAAATCTTGCCCCTTATAAATTCAAACATATTGAAACCGTTTCTTTTAATTCTTATATTCCATTCATTCTCCAGTAATTTTTTAATATTTTAATACAAACTATTTTAGAATTAAGTGTGAAAAGTAGGGTCTGTGTCTATATAGATATTAACACTCTTGTAATAGGTCTAGAAAATCCAGAATCCATTAATTTCGATATTTGTGTGAATAAAAAATGTCTAATGTACTACGATAATCTTAGGCTTCTGTTACTCTTCTCTTCTTTTAATCTTTTAATCTGCTACCCTACCCTATTCATCTTCACTAACGACCCCTTTTCTGTCCTCTAATTCTTTCCATTCCTGTGTTGAGGACTTCATACTTCATTATTCTACTTATTTCAAATTTGATCCCTCATTTGCACTTGCAATTGACTCTCGTTTTAAGCTTTGCTATTCTACACTTGCTGATCTATATATGGTTTCCGAGTGGATTCTCTGAAACATTAGTAAATTTATCTATATAAGAATTCAACTTCTACATAACTCTACATTAAACACAATTAACAACCTTTTTTTGTCGTCTTCCCTTTGAACAAGATAAAAATATTTTGTTCAAACATAATTATCAAATTATCATGGAAACCTTATACCACTGTGGATCAGATCCAAAGAATACTAAGGTATTCTAACTGTA
>SEYY01022979.1:27500-45000 GCA_009176605.1 Armadillidium nasatum | reverse complement strand
TAGAAATAGCGAATTTTAGTGAAAAGTTCAGCTTTAGAAGAAGGTAAAACGGCAGTTGCAAGGTCAGAAGATACTAGTGTAGGGAAAGAGGAAAAAACAAAGCTAGAGGTTGAAATTTCTGGCAAAATGCAAGAAAGGACAAGAGGAGGAAGGAACCATAAATATTTTAACATTTTCTACAGTGGAATGAGTTTTTGGTGCTTCGGAGAATATAATTTCACTATTCAGGGATGAAATATAATTACATGAGTTCCATGAGTCTGAAGACGTCTGTTTTCCCTGAAAGAAGCAGAATTCCTGCAGCGAATAACACGCGAACAACAGAGTTAAACCAAAGTTTGTTAGGTTTTGTACAAGGGAAAGAATGTGGAATGTATGGCTCCATGCCAGAGGAATTCACCTTGGTAATGCGCTCTGCATACCCACTCCGAGGGACCTCTTCCTTAGTATCAATTATCGTTCCACAGGAAATCAAAAAGTACGATCGCAAGTCCGACCGAATTGCCACAAACGTTTCCCCTCAATAGAACGGCGTCTTTCCTGCAGAATCTTGAAGACGTAGAATAGGATACAGAGATAAGAAGGTGATCAGAGGAACCCAAAGGTGGATAGAGTTTAACAGTTATAAGGAGAAAGATTAGAAGTTAAAAAAAAACTGCGAGAAGTCTTGGTGACACCAACCTCATCACCAGAGGTCACAACGACCTCCCAAGTGGTGATTTGGAATAACGGGGATGAAGGGCTATTTTTGGAAGCCGCCCCTGTAGGCTTCTCGAGGATGTTCTTGTGGATTCTTTTATAAAAAAGGGAAAATATCTGTGAAATTGTATATATTGTTTGGTGCTGGGAAATATTTATATTTAGCGCACAGGTATGCGAAAACCAACCAAGAAAAAATAATAGTCACAAATAATTCCAAAAGAAGTCAAAAAAGGCAGTCACAAAAAGAAGTTACACAAAAAAGCTCACAAAGCGCAGTTCAAAATTAACACTTCTTCAAAAAGCATCGAGCAGCTCAGATATGGAAATTAGTTCCAATAGTTTGCTACTTGCTATAAAATAACCTTAAAGAACAAGGTTCCGTGAAGTTCTTTGAGAACTTGTAAACTGTAAATATTATATTTAATTTTTTAAAGAACTTTTTTTAGTTCAGTGATGCAAATAATAACTTAAGAAGAATTTGGTAGCCATCCATCTGCAGGCTAACGGGAAGTTCAAACACAGATGGTTCAACTCACAACAATAACATCTGGCTCGTCTACAAACATCAGACAGACCAAGAAAGGATTATTTATAACTTAAAGGTATGTTTTCGTGCAATCAGTGCTTGTGCGTTAAACAAAGTTATATTTATAATTTTAATATTATATTCCTGGCACCTTTAAGTCCGAATTAAAAATAAAGGTTGAAACTATTAAAAATTAATCTAACAATTTTAGCTTTGGCATATTAACTTCATTCGTGCTGGAGTCGTATTTTTAAATTTATAATATTAGCCGAAAGAAGTTGGAATTTAAAGTTTACTTTTATGAAATTTAAAAACGTTTACGTTTTTTCCATTGCTCAAATTGTTTATTTTTCATATTTAGTTTCGACTTGTGGCGAATAACTGGGTGAAGGGAAAACTGCACTGTCTTCTAGAAGTTTTTCCTACAATTCAAAACTCTAACGTCAAAGGAAGAAAGGCTCTATATTTTGAGAATTTCATTAATTAAAAATTTTTATATTTTTTGTTGTTAGTTTCTTTGGATTTCCCCCAGGTCATCTTTATTTCGCTACAGTAGGCTTCTCCGAGGGTGTTGTTGTGGATGCCATCATGACTTATTATTTTCTAAAAAGGAAGTGTTTTCTGTCATAGTATTTATTGTATGTGAAGGGAGAGCTTACTCCGTGTAAAAGAATGTGGATAGGAGCACGAAAGGGTGCGTACCATAGGTCTCTAAAGTGAAATGGAAGCTCTACTTTCCTCCCATATATATATATATATATATATATATATATATATATATATATATATATATATATATATATATATATATATATATATATATATATATATATATATATATATATATATATATATATATATATATATATATATATATATATTTTAGATGGAAACTGCATACTAAAAACTTTTTACACGGTTCGTTCACAACAATTCATTTTTAATTTTTAATTTTTTAATTATTTAATCATTTAACAAATTTTGAAATCAACATCTTTATTTTATAAAACAATGTCCAAATTTTTTAAAAGCAAATTCCCAACTTTTCATCACAGTTAAATCTACTCTTCTCTGTCTCTGAAAACTTCTCTAAACAAAAATTTTTCCCTCTTTCTCCAAATCAAAAGTAAACAAACCTTTGCATTTTCTCCTTTTTCACTTTCTACTTAATTCTCTTTCTTACTGGTTATATATATATATATATATATATATATATATATATATATATATATATATATATATATATATATATATATATATATATATATATATATAACTTAGTATTTAAAACCACTATAATTAAAAATATAAAAAAGTAAAACACTAAAAAGATATTAACATTAAAGATAAAAAAATTATCAACAACATATATATATATATATATATATATATATATATATATATATATATATATATATATATATATATATATATATATATATATATATATATATATATATATATATATGTGTGTGTGTGTGTGTGTAGATATTTATGTTTGTATGTTTATTATGTACTTTATATATGATGCATAAAATTTCAATTTCTGTTCTGTGCTCACAAAAGAAGCTTTAAGTTAACATTGTCCCTGAATAAGACTCATATTTTAGCATTTCACTTAGAATAAAAACGTTTACGACAAAGATTTACATTTTTCTTTGCTTTGCAGAAAAGAAAATGAAATCTTCATTACAATTTGTAATAAAAAAAAATGTGTGATAAAAAAAAGATTAGATAAATTAATCCTTTTAACTTGGAGAGAGGGAATTAGATGAAGAAGAATTAGAATTAGAAAATTAGAAACAGTTGGTAAAACTTTAGTAAGATAAATTTTTTTTTTTTAATTTTAAAAAATATATAATAATGAAGTATAATTTTTGTTTATTTGTCTGTTATATGTAAATGTTTATATAAGACCTATTTTTCTTATTATATTTCTTTTTAGATAAATAATTTTATTATTATTATTAATATTATTATTATTATTATTATTATTATTATTATTATTATTATTATTACTATTATTATTATTATTATTAAAAAATTGAATTTCTATTTCTTTCTTTCTTTCCTACCAATAACTTTAATGGCATGAAGAATTTTTCTAGTTAAAAAATTTTAGATACATTTCATAAAATTAAATTTTTATTGAAAAATTAAACATTCAGTAATATTCATAATAGAACTTCAAATATTTTATAATATATATATATATATATATATATATATATATATATATATATATATATATATATATATATATATATATATATATATATATATATATATATATATATATATATATATATATATATATATATATATATATATATATTACCATTCACCTTTGCTACTCTCTTGGCGTTGTGTCCTCCAAAATTCCCTAACACACACACACACACACATCATCTACCTCCTTCCCCCATCACTACTGCCTTCATCTTTCTCTATCCTCGGAAACTCTCCTGCCCTCGTCCAAATTCAAACCTCTCCCCTCAAAAAAATCTCCCTCGCCCCATCCATCCTTGTCGACTTTGGCCTTCCCCTCCTTTTTTCCTTCCATTTCGGATCTCATCACTACCCACCATCCTATTCTACACATATGACCAAATCATCTTAATTCACCTTCCTCCGCTCTGCTCACTATTCCCCTCTTCCATCCACAAATCTCCATTATTCTTTCGTTTTTAATTCTATCTGCCCTCCTTAAACCCACATATAGCCCTCAATCTCTTCATCTCAAACGCTTCTTATCTTTTCCTCTCCTGAATATTTATCATCCATGTTTCACACTCATTTATTACAGATGGCCAACACATACTCTCATACATCCTTACCTTTATTTCCTTTGCCCGTCTTCCATACCTCCCTTAATCCCCCCATCACTTTCATTCTCTCCAACATTACATTCTTTATTTCACCTGTCTTCACCAACATTTTCAGATATTTGAAATTTTCTACCTCTCATTTTTCTCCCCCTACCTGGACCTCTCTCCCCATTCCTCTCCTCTTACTGCTTCATCCTCATCCCCAATCATTATTTTACGCTTTGTTGGATTTACCCTCAATCCATTGGACACATATTCCCTCACAAACTCCCTTACCAACATCTAATCTTCTTCCCAGGTTCCATAACCGACACCGCTTCATCCGCAAACAAGAAGACATTTACCTACCATTCACACTCTCCACTTCTCAACCTAACAGTCTTTCATCCCTCTCCATACTCCCTAGCAACACCATCCATTAACAGATTAAACAACCACGGTGACATAATACACCCCTGTCTCAGTCCAACTACGTTAAATCAATCTGTCAGCTCCCTCCTCACCCTTACAGTCGCTCTACAGTTCTCAATAAAAGATCTGATCCCTTTCATGCCCCCCTTCTCTTAGTAGTTCAAACGACTTACTTAAAGTCCATAAAACATACATACCCCACTTTTTTGTTTTCACGCAATATCTAACTAGTCATTCTCAGTGTGAACATCTGGTCCACAAAATCTCTACCTTCTCTAAAACTCACTCGCTCCTCATTAACTCCCCATCTTGTTAGTTTCAGTCTCTCTACTAAACCTCTACTAAAAAACTTTCTTGCAACAGTAAACTTATCCCACTATAATTCTTGCACACCATCTTATTCTTTTTCCCTTTATATAAAGTCACTATACACGCATCCTGCCACTCCTGAGACACTATCTCCTCTATTCAACACACATTAAACATTCTAATCGACCAGTCTACTACCTCTCCAGATGTCCCCCTTATCACCTTCCCATATATGCCATCCATTCCTGCCGACTTTCCCTTCTTCAACTTTCCCACCTCCTCCTTACTAATACTCCCTTCCTCTTCTCCTAACACCTCCTCCCCATCAATCCCCGCTACTACTCCGCCTCCCACCTCGATCAACAAATCATCAATGTGTCATAAACACCTTCCCCTACCTCCCTCTATTCTTGCACCAAATCACCATCTTCCCCTCCTCATTCCTTCTTATCATATATATATATATATATATATATATATATATATATATATATATATATATATATATATATATATATATATATATATATATATATATATATATATATATATATATATATATATATATATATATATATATATATATATATATATATATATATATATATATATATATATATATATATATATATATATATATATATATATATATATATATATATATATATATATATATATATATATATATATATATTCGTATTGAAAAATATATTTAACAGCTAAAAAAAATATCGTTTTATTAAGAGTAATAATAAGAATTCTTTTCTAATTCTTTTCGAAATAAAAATTTTTTTATAAAATTTTGAAATTTGTATTTTTTAAAATAATATTTTTCTTCTATTTTATCATAGAATGTTTTCAGAAGATTTTTATTCTTTTAATATATATTTCATGGAAATTTATTTCAGTCTCATTGCTACTACTACTACTACTACTACTACTACTACTACTACTATTGTTACACTATATATATATATATATATATATATATATATATATATATATATATATATATATATATATATATATATATATATATATATATATATATATATATATATATAATATATATTTTTTTTTTTTTTTTATTTTAATAATTATTAATAATAATAATACTAATATAAAAATAACAATAACTAATAGTAATACAAATAATAATATAATAATATTATCATTTCAGAATAATATTAATAATCATAATTAATGATATATTCAGTCCGTGACTCGAATGTTGAGATTGTCATCATTTGTTGACTCGGATTCATATTTAAATTATGTCAAAATCATTCGAGTCCTTCACCAAGTCCTAGTCTCTGAGTCCTTGTCTGAGTCCTTCTCCGAGTCCTTGTCCAAGTTCTTTGCTGAGTCCAGTAATAAATGACTTGTGCAAGTATATATATATATATATATATATATATATATATATATATATATATATATATATATATATATATATATATATATATATATATATATATATATATATATATATATATATATATATATATATATATATATATATATATATAATGCTATTCTCCAGTAATAATATAAATTTTCTTTTCTCTTTTGAATAACTTACTACTTTTCACGAGACTATCGCTTCTTCTCACCACATTGCTGAAATCGTGTTTGAAAAATTCAATCTACACAATTCAATCAAGTTGATTTCGTCTCATACTAAAAGAGCTTGGAAAAAGACATGGTCTGGATCAGCTGATTAGATAACCTTCACATATTCCTGACCGTTCTTAACAATTTTTTATCATTCTTGACCAATGCTTTATCACTATTCCCTTCAGGAATGAATAAGTCTTCACCGCACCAGTTTTACCACACTCTTGCAACTCTTAATTTTAATACTTTCTCTCCAGCATCACCACATTAGCATCATTTCCAGCATGTGTTTTCTGTTAATTTTATTGTTCTATTTGAGGATTCGCTTTATGCCGAAAAGACTAGAGGTATTTCTTGTCTATTATTGAAAAACTCGTTTTCTTGTCACTCTTTCTAATTTTCAGGGAAATTTTTCGATAAATTAAGCGTACTTTCACTAAACCAAAATGCGCTTTATCTCCTTGGACCTCTGACTATGAATATATTGCAGGCTTCTTGTTAAAAATATCTCTAATAATTTCTGCAAATCGATCTTTCTCACATTTATTGTCGTGATATATTTATTGTTAATACTCTTGATAAGAAGGATAATTTACTCATCATCTCCATTTCATCTAAGTCAACTACTCCTGGTTTGTCTAGCAAGTCTCCTCCTCTTAGAAATCATATACCTGAAATTACATATGATCTCTTGCATGGGATTCTCATGATGGAGCCTGAATTAACCAGCCTTTTACAACTCCCTCCCCCCTCTGAGTTTCCCCCACACTTTGTTTACTTATAACAACTTTTCTTTCAGTTGTTCCATTGTTTCAAATATTTTCTACATGAGTGAAGATATATAAAGTTATTATTATTATTATTATTATTATTATTTTTTTTTTATTGTAAATGGTTAAGGGTAAATGCTAATACATATCAGCTGTTGTCAATAGAGCGATATTCATTCCCTCTAAGTAAATAGTGATGTTCTTCAAAGTTCTGTCTTATCTCCCACCTTTTTTTCAACTCTTCATTAACTATCTCATCAACTGCATTTCTAACCCTCATCATTTTAATTACAACGACTCGACACTCCATTCTTCTGCTTCCTTCAGATTTACTACTTTTTTTTTTATCTAAGGTTGCTTCTCGATTTCAGGTTTTTGATTCTTTTCATATTGAATATGAATAGAGTTTCCTGGTGACCCCGCCTCTATTTTAACTTTTTTAAAATTCGCCTTTCATAAATCTCTCTCCTAAAATCATCTCCAACTTTCTAATCTATTTTTATATCATAGTCTCCTTTGTATACCAAAAAAAAATCACCGTGGGAACCTATGTCACAATGACTGCATCTGCGGCTTCAAGGAAACTGGGAAATCTGTTCAGATTACAAAATGTATTTCTCCTTAATCACATTTACCACAACTATGTAAGTTTTTTAAAATACTGTTCTGACGTCCGGGTAGGGTGGAGGACACTAGTTTATTTCCTCCCTTTATTTGGATAAGGTCGGGTTTATGTACAAAAATGCAACATCTTCATGAAACTATACGAGGAGATTGACCACTTTAGTGCGTTCATTGCGGTCCCATTTTCTTTCTACAGAAATCTCATCTATCAGCTGTTCCAAATCTAATTTATTCTCATTCAATTCAAAAGTATCAGATTGTGTATGGTATATGCTAATACGGATATTTTGTATTTTTTTTATTCCTACTTCGTGCAAGGATAACATTAACGGAGACATTGCCTTGAAAGAAAAAAGGATTAAGGATAACGGCTAATTTTAAGTCATTTATTTGAGTAAGCAAGAAAATAGTTTATTTCATTATTAAGTTAAATGATTTTATATAATTTACCCCACATACACTTTATGCAAATCTCTATATATCTCTCTCATCTATATATCATAATATATATATATATATATATATATATATATATATATATATATATATATATATATATATATATATATATATATATATATATATATATATTAATATATATATATATATATGGAGATTTTCTAGTTTCGATATTTTTATATATTTTTTTATTATTTTATTATATATTATATATATTATATATATGTATTGCAAACGTTCTTGTTATTAGGTCTTTTTATCAAATTTTTGTTATTAGGCCTCTTTTTACGGCAATTTTAGTTCAGGTTATGATAAGTCGAATTAGGTTCTTAGAAAAGTAATAATATTTGTTATGTCTAGTAATAGTATTGGCAACTCTCTTTTTAATAGGCTTTCCATATTTTCGATTTTCGATATTTTTTAACAATCGAAATCAGAAACAATTATTTACCATTATATTATTATTATTATTATTATTATTATTATTATTATTATTATTATTATTATTATTATTATTATTATTATTATTATGACTTATGCTTATTATATTTCAAAATAATCTAACACCATTTAACACATATTTATTAGAATAAAATTTGCAATAACTTTTTTTGCTCGAATTCGACATAATATTTGGAACTGTAACTCGGTTTTGTCCTTGGCCTCAAAATCTGGACTCGGTGCAACTAATAATAATAATAATAATAATAATAATAATAATAATAATAATAATAATAATAATAATAATAATAATAATAATAATAATAATAATAATAATAATAATAATAATAATAATAATAATAATATTTTTTGGCAGAAAATTCCTGACTTACAATAATAATAATTAAACTTTCAACAATAATACCACCATTACAAATTCAGTTATTATTTATCTTTATAAAAATAATAGTCAGAAAAATCATTAATATTATTTTGATAATAATAATAATAATAATAATAATAATAATAATAATAATAATAATAATAATAATAATATAGCGCTTTTTAGTAGAAGATAAAAATCGAATATGAAAAAGGAAGTAGTATTGATATTTTGATTTTATTTTAGTTTAATTTTTTTTTAATTTTTTTTTTTTTTTTTTTTTTTTTTTTAGATAAAGAAATTAATTCTTGAATATATTTTTCGATGATTTCCTTAATTAAATGTTAAAATTCTCTCGCTTAATTAATATCATTTTGAAAGGTTGTGTTAGAATGATTTTTGTTAATGAAAGTTATTGGAATATAACGTGACTAGATTGATTGATCCATTTTGTCAGTTTCTGTTAGAATTAAGTTTATCTAGGTTACCAGAAAATGATACCAGTTGTTTGATTGGTTCGCTCCACAGTTTGGTTACACATATTTACGTGAGTCACCTTTTCATCTGACATACCATTGTTGATCACCTACCTTGACATTGTAAGTATTGTAAATATTGTTATTTTATGGTTAAGTTTTTTAAAGTGTATTTTTAAAATGCATGATCATAGTAATTACGAGGTACTTATAATACATATATCATCTTTTCCTGTATAATTTTTAAGTATAGATGGAGTTTCATATGGAGTTTCACACACACAAACACTATCACACACAGATACAATTACTGGTAGACCAGAGGGTAAATGAGATAAACGTAACTGGATATATATATATATATATATATATATATATATATATATATATATATATATATATATATATATATATATATATATATATATATATATATATATATATATATATATATATATATATATATAAGTTTATTTAAAAGGAAAGGAGAAATTATTTTCTACGGAAATTGAAGAGATAGAGATAGATAGATAGATAGATAGAGAGAGAGAGAGAGAGAGAGAGAGAGAGAGAGAGAGAGAGAGAGAGAGAGAGAGAGAGAGAGAGATAAATATTATTTTGTCAATTTTATTTAAATATGTGCTGAATAAAATGAAATAAAAAAACTGAACGAATCTCATCCATTGAAGAGAGTTTATAAAGTTCGATCAAACACTTATAAACTTTCCTATTTAAAAAAGAAGAAAAATTGAAAATAAAGAGTCGACCTTCGAAGAATAGAAAAATTTCATTCAAGTTTTCAAATGCAAATTGGCTTGCAAACGAAACTTTTATTTTTGTTGTTTTTTTTTTTTTTTTTTTTCTTTAAATTTTATTATAGTAATATTATTTTCTTTTCTTTCTTTCATTTACTGTTTTTTTGTTGTTGTTGTTGTTGTTTTTTTTTGTTGCGTCAATTTTACAAATTTAGAGTAAAGAAGCATATCAAAACTTGTTCTAACTTAAAGAATGATAATAAAAAAGAATAATAATATATAACATAAAAGAAAATAAAAAATAATAAAAGATAATAAAATATTAATTTAATGCAAAAAAATAATTCAACTATGCTTTATACAATTTCTTAAAAAACCATGAATATTATTACTTTCAAAATCATAATTACAGTAACAAATATAATCATAAAATTAATCAAATAAAATAATCATAAAATTAATCAAATAAAATAATCATAAAATTAAAAAAAAATAATCATAAAGAAAAAAATGTAAATTATACTCACAATACATTATAATAGTTGTAGATGCATCGACAATAGAAGCGTTTACTATTCCTGCATGTGTCGTATTGCAGATGAGTCGACAGGTGAGTGTCGATAAGGAATGACTTGTGCTCAGGTTCAAATAAAGACTCGACACGGCCACGCCTTCTTCAGGTAATCTCCACTTTGACCTTACTGATTTACCTTCCATTTGCCATTCTATGTTTACAATTTGGCAACCTAAAAGAATTACTATATATATATATATATATATATATATATATATATATATATATATATATATATATATATATATATATATATATATATATATATATATATATATATATATATATATATATATATATATATATATATATATATATATGTGTGTGTGTGTGTGTGTGAATCGGAAGCATCGTGCTTCAGATTGAGTATATAAAATGGCTAGAATGACTTGTGCAACATTACTTTTAACTCCAATGCTCAAATGTTCGTCCTTTTCACCCTTCACTGAGAAAGAATACGTTATATCACCATCGAATTTTTGGTCTCGGTCGTGTTTAATAAGTAAGTATTCTGCTTTTCCTTTTCAACATATCACACATGCTTCACTTCCAACACCTTCACACTTCATTAATTACCTGTAATCAATCACTTAGCCTCTGGTTTGCTTGGGAAGCAACATTCATTTCATAACATTGTTTCTTCCTTTCCAAAAAAATCCAAAATTCTCACTTTAATTAAGGCTTCTATTCGTTTATCCACTTTCATAACCGGTACTTCTATAGCAGCTGTTGTAGACGTCCTCCATCTTTCAACTCTATTAATAGATGTGTTTCTCATTGTTATGTTTCATTAATTCCTTAACTTCATTTGTACTCTTAAAGTCCTACTAATGGTCATTTATTACATCATATATTCATTGATATGAAAATGACTTTTGCTATTTTGAGAAACTTTAGCTGGATTTTCTAGTTCATCATTTAAAATAGTTATCAACAATAAAGATCTTTTTACATCAACACTGCCATTTTTATTTATATTGTGCATTTGCAAATGTTGAATTTTCATCTTATCCATTAGCTGTATTTATGATGTAAAACCCTTCGTTTTAAAGATTAAACTCAAACTTAAATTCAAACGAAACAAAATACTTTATATACAACTTTCCGACATCTATTAAGCTAAGTCTTATTATTTCTGAGAAATTGTCATTAAGGTTAATACCGATAATCTCTTTAAAAAGACTTTTTAAACCATCAAAGCAAGGAATTATATATTATATATATATATATATATATATATATATATATATATATATATTATATATATATATATATATATATATATATATATATATATATATATAATATAATATACAGGCCAGACTTCGGTTTAAACCAGTTAAATATTTAAAAACTACTGAACGTACGTAAAAAAGGAATACATTTTTGAAATCCTTGTTGAATTTTAGGTAGGAAAAGCTGGGAAATAAAAAATAAATTCTTATAATAATAAAGTTTATATAAGTAAAGTTTACTTTTTTCTAAAGCTCGGAAGAATCGTACGTTTGGCAATGTCAGTTTTTTTAAAAAAAATACCGAAATTTGAATAACTAAAATTTCTCTAATGACTAACAAAATTGTAAAAGATGTTAAATATATATACATATATGGTGTAATACATCAGTTAGGCTTGTATACAGTGGCCATCTTCGGTAGTTCAGGTTACATAAAGTCGAATTAGGTTCTTTAGTTCACCACTTATCGTACACAAAGATTTTTTTTTAATTTATTTTAAAATATTTTCCAATTTTCCTACCTAAAATTCAACAAGGATTTCAAAAATGTATTCCTTTTTTACGTATGTTCAGTAGTTTTTTAAATATTTAACTGGTTTAAACCGAAGTCTGACCCTATATATAATATATATATATATATATATATATATATATATATATATATATATATATTATATATATATATATATATATATATATATATATATATATATATATATATATATAATATATATATATATATAATAAGATAAATCTGAAAGAAAATTAAAATATTTTTTAAATTTAATTTCCTCCATACTATTATTATTTTTTCTTGCAAGATTAAAATTTGTAATAAAAATACGTAAGAAAATATTTTCCATATAATATGAAGGAATTAATTAAAGAAAAACAAGCGAACCTACTGAAATGGGCTTTGCATGTAATATTTAATCTGGAACCTTCGGAATATGGGCCGACATGAGCTCCAACTATGTGACTCTCTTTATCTAGCAACTGCACACGCTGTACTGTATCTGTTAATAAAAAAAACATATATATATATATATATATATATATATATATATATATATATATATATATATATATATATATATATATATATATATATATATATATATATATATATATATATTATATATATATATATATATATATATATTATAGTCTTACGTCACAGTGATCTGAAATTAGGTTAGCGAATATTATTCCAATATATGAGTATAAATATGAAATGAGAGTATCTGATTGCACCAAAAGACACGTAGTATCCAAGATATTTCTCAAAAGGAATAGAGTAAAATGGTAGAAATAATGAAATCAATCTGAAAGTGCTGAACCATAATATGAATCTCAAAAAGATTAAACTTATAACTATCTCCACCTCAAGAAATGAAGATACAGTTCATGAGTTTGGTTTGAATTTTCAGTTATCAAGAGGGTGAAAGTTTGCCACAAATCTATCAGGCTTTGAGAAGTATGACAAAGAATAATCTGCATCTACAATAAACACTTCTTACTGATTGAACAAAAAATAATTGAGAAAAAAGTTTTCAAAACTAAATGATATTGAAAACATGAATTTAATAAATAAAGATCTAAAATGAGTGATAAATTGAGAAAAAAGATGTTAGCACAGAAAATAACAAAATGAGTTGTTTCCTGCACTTAAGTTATTGGTTTATCTGTGGTTTGTGTAGTTGTAAAAAACAGAATGGAACAAAAACAGATAGCGAATAAATTCTTCAATTATCTTAATTTCAAAATAGAACACATTCTTTCTTTTTCTTCTTTCTCTGAAATCATCATTTTAGGTGATTTCAATCTTCACCACTGAAAATGGCTTTCATCTAGATCTCATGATCCAACTGTTGAACAACCTTGAGCAGTTTGTGCAACTGTCTACCAGTATCCGTGACTGTCTTGGTGATGAACCCAACATCCTTGATCATTTCTTACTTCTTATCCTTCTCCTTACATTGTTAAACTCTTTACTTCTATGGGTCCATCCGATCAACTCCTTATCTGTGAATCATGTTCTGTCTCTTCAAGTCTTCCGCAAGAACGAACCCCTCCTTAGGCGAGAAGACGTTTTTGGTACCTCGGTGCCATCAGCTGGTCTGACTTGAGGTATTACTTCTCTAATTTCCTATGGTATGATTACAGCTTCCGTAGGAGAGGTTCATCGGAATGTGTAGAGCGATAGCCGACGTGATTCTCTCTGTCCTGGAGGCATACATTCTATATTTTTTCCCTTCTACTAAACATAACAAACTTTGGTTTAACTCGGCTTGTTCTCTTGCTATTCACCACAAGGATGCTACCTTCAGGGATTACCGTCGCCTTCAAACTAAAGAAAGTTCAACTCCAAACTGAAGAACTCCAGAAACGTGCAAAATCTATTCTATATAAAGCTAAAAACTCATTTCTTTGTAGAAAATACAAATATCTTTCTGGTTCCTCTTCCTCACATCCTTTCTGGCATTTTGAAAAAAAAATTTACCTCTAACTTTCCTTCTTCCTCCGTCCCTCCTCTAATATCTTCTGACGACACAACTGCCGTTTTACTTTCTATTAAAGCTGAACTCTTCACTTAAAACTTTTGCCTCTTGTTAAATCTTACATGATTCCGAAGCTATTCCTACTCCTTCAACCTTCTCCAACTCATTTATGCCTAAAATTGTAATTTCTTCTAAAGATGTCACTCTGCTCTCGTTGAACTTAACACTAAGAAGGCTTGCTGTGCTGAAGGTATTTCTCCTGTGGTTCTCAAAACTTGTGCTTCTGAGCTTGCACCCAGCCTTGGTAAACTATTTCGTCTATGTCTTTCTACTTCAGCCTTCCTTTCTGGCTGGAAACATGCGCTCATTCATCCTGCACCGAAGAACGGGGACCATCCTATACCCTCCAACTTCCATTCCATTTCTTTAACCTCCGTTCTTTCTAAAGGTTTTGAATCTATCGCTAACAGGAATATTTGGAAACATTTCAATTCTCATAATCCTATCTCTGATCGGCGATATGTCTTGCAGACAAAAACTCTCTACTGGTGATCTTATTTCCCTTCTCTCTTCTTCTTGGTCCTCCGCTCTTCGGCATTTCAGTGAATCTTTTGCTGTGATGCTGGACATATCAAAGCCTTCGATAGAGTCTGGCACAAATCTTTGATTTCTAAACTTCCCTCTTTCGGTATCTATCCTTCTCTCTGTGATCTTATCTCTAATTTTCCTTTCTGGTCGTTCTATAGCAGCTGTTGTAGACGGCCACCGTTCTTCCTTTAAATATATTAACAGTGGTGTTCCTCAAGGTTCTGTCCTATCCCTAAAAATTTTATTACTTTTCATTAATGACCATTTCTATATTACTTCATCTCCTATCCACTCCTTTGCCGATGACTCCACTCTTCATTACTCCATTCATTATTTCGTTTTTTTTTTTTTTTTTTTTTTTTTTTTTTTACAGAACGCCAACACTCACGGGCAGAGCCCTTTTCAAGGAGGGGGCACACACTCAAGCACAAAGCTCATTCAAACAACACACACACACCTAACGCACAGCCCTCAGGTGGGCGCAGACGGAAGACTTGAAGAGTGGAAGATTAAATACAGGAGGAAAAATAAATGATGGTAGAGAGTTCCACAGAATAGAGGTGGCTGGAAAGAAGGAGGTACCACAACGGGCTAGCCTGGGATTCCCTACGTCCACACAAAATTGGTGCGAAAGCAGGGCACCCCTTGTGCAACGAGGACGACGCAACGGTGGAGGAATGCGAGAGGCCAATTCCCTCGAGCACCTACCATTGTAGTACCTGTAGAAAAGAGATAGCGCGCCAACGTCACGTCGCAGAGACAGAGGGTCAAGTGAGTTTGAAAGTAGGGGACAGTTTATTAATCTCATAGCTTTTGACTCAACCCTATCCAGAAGAGAGGAGGAGCCGGAGCCCCCCCAAATGTGAGAACAGTACTCCATACAAGGACGAATAAGACCCTTATATATTTGGAGTAACTGCTCAGAAGAAAAAAATTCTCGCAATCTGAACAGAACTCCCAGCTTCTTAGAGGCCGCTTTAGCAACCATTGTAATATGTGGTTTCCAAGACAGTTTGTTGTTTATGTTTAGACCAAGAATGTAATGTTATTTACAGGTGAGACGGGAGAGCCATCGAAGAGGATAGGAAAGTTAGGAGGTGTTTTTGAGAGGGAAATGTGAAGAAGTTGAGTTTTTAAAGAGTTGAATTTTACAAGGTTGCTATGACCCCACCGGGAAATCCCATCCAGATCGGCAAGAATGGAATCGGAAAGTTGAAGACGAGAAGCAAGTCTAGAAGCAAAAGAGGGAGCAGATTTGAAATGAGTAGAAGAATGCAGAGTGAATCATCAGCATAAGAGTGAACAGAGTTAGGTGCTGTTGAGAAGATCGTTAATGAAAAGTAAGAATAAGGTTGGAGATAAAACAGAACCCTGAGGAACACCACAGTTGACAGAAAAAGGAAGAGGTCGCTCATCTACAACTGCCGAAATGGAACGATCTGAGAGAAAACTAGACAAGAGTAAGCAAAGGGAAGGAGGAAACCCAAAGGAAGGGAGCTTAGAGAGCAGTGACGCATGCCATACCCGGTCGAAAGCCTTGGATATGTCAAGCGCCACCACACAACTCCCCGAACTCCCCACTAACGGTAGACCTAGATCAGTAAGATAGAAAGATGTCCGTTACTTTCGTTAGTCCCAGCATAGCAGTTAATCGACGCAAAGAGGGTAGCCTTGGTCGTTTATATGCCTCAAGAACTCAGTTCCTACATATCTCTACTCATCACAACCTTCCATTCAACTACGTTATCTTCGAAAACACACAACTCAAATCTTCATCTGTCCTTAATATTCTCAGGGTTTCTTTTTCTCGTGATCTTTCTGGTAAAGATCACATTATTTCTCTTTATAAACAAGCTTCTAGTCTCTTTCAGCCCGTCGAATTATTGCGACATTACAATGAACATTGCTCTTCTGAACTCTCCCGTCCCATACCTCCTCCATGAGAAGGGCTCGTTCGACAAGTCTTTCTTCATCCTTTCTCTGCTTCACTCTCTGACCCCAGACTTAACTGCTATGCTCAATCTTACATGTACTCTACTGTTAAAGTCTGGAACACACTCCCTTTATTTGTTTTCCCAACTTCCTCTGACTTACACACCTGCGAACGCTGTGTATTGGGACATATCGGTCTTTAACTTGACCAGGTTTCTGACGTTTCCCCAACTATGGTGGAATTCAGGAGGCCTCTGGGCTTTGCTCACTAGGAGTTATAAATTTTAAAAAAAATAAAAAAATAAAAATAAAAATTCTAAAATAGAATTCTATATATGATTAGCGCTGTTAATGCAAACAGGAATATGTT
>SEYY01022979.1:17500-22500 GCA_009176605.1 Armadillidium nasatum | reverse complement strand
AGAGCGAGAGAGTTGATGAGTCGAAAATCCCTACACAATCTTTCAATAAGAGCTGTATGAGTGGAACCACCTCAGATGTGTGAGGTGTGCTCCATACAGGCGCGAACAATGCTCTTATAAGAACAAGCAACTGGGGTGGTGTGAAAAAATTACGAAGGCTCATCAGAACACTCAACCTCTTAGAAGCTTGTTTAGAAAGAGAAGGAATGTGATCTTTCCAAGAAAGGTCGGGAGAAAAAAAAACAAAAAAAAAAACCGTGAATATTAGGGACAGATAAAGGTTTGAGTGTGTGTTTTCGAAGAAGATATCATAGTTATGTGGAAGATTGTGTTGAGTAGAAAAATGGAGAAATTGAGTTTTTGAAACATTGGAAACGGCCATGTTTTCACTGTCCCAATGTGAATACGAGAAAGATCATAGGTTAATTCTCCCAAGGTCACAATTCTACCTTCAATTATCTGCTGTTGAAAGGAATAGTGAAGGGTGGAGTTGTCATAGGAGTGGACAGGTGAGGAAGTAATAGAGTGAAGGTCATTAATGAAAAGTAGAAAAAGTTTTGGTATAGGACAGAACCCTGAGGAGAACCACTATTAATAGATTTATAGGGTGAACGGTGCCTGTCTACAACAGCTGCTATAGAACGACCGGAAAGGAAATTAGAGAGGGATAGATACCGAAAGAAGGAAGTTTAGAAATCAAAGCTTAGTGCTAGACTCTATCGAAGACTTTTGATATGTCCAACGCGATTGCAAAAGATTCACCGAAACACCGAAGAGTGGAGGACCAAGAGTCAGAGAGAAGGGAAATAAGACCACCTTAGTGGAAGGGAAAGAATATGGAATGTACCCCTATATGCTACAGAGAATAACCTACACAGTCCAAGAGACAGCTCCCACGGAAGTAGTAATCATTCCATGAGAAATCTAAGAAGCACGTTCGCCATTCCAAAGAGCTTGTGGAATCGTAATGCCACAAAAGTTTTCTCGCAATAGGTGGGGTCTTTCCTACGGAAGGTTTTAAAAGATAGAAGAGGATACAGAGATAAGAAGGTGATCGGAGGAACCCAGAGGTGGATAGAGTTTAACATTATAAAGAGAAGGATTAGAAGTTAGAAAAGGTCTAGAATGTTAGATTTTTCTCCAAGACGTTCAGGGATACGTGTAGAGAGCTGCACCAACTGCTCAAGGTCATTTTGGGGAGCGAAATGGAAGGCACGTTCACCAGCTGTATCACGAGAACTAGAAGAAAGCCATCGGCGGTGGTGAACACTGAAATCACCTTATATAATAATTTCAGAGAAAAGGGAAGAAGAGAGATTATGCTTTATTTTGGAGTTTAGATAGTTGAAGAATTTAGGATTATTAGTAGAATTTGGAGATAAATAAACAGAACGAATGAATTTAGTCGTAGAACGGCAAGAGAGCTTAAGCCACAAGGTGAAAAATTCGGAAGACTCCAAATTAGAAATACGAGAACAAACAACATAGTTGCTGAAAATTAAGGAGAGAGACAATAGAGGGAAACTGAAAGTAGTTTGCTTTCAGAACGGTCAAGCACCTGAGTTTCGGTCAAGAATAAGAACTGAGGTCTAGAAGAGAGGTGATGTTCAGCAAAGTGGAAATTGAATTGAAGACCATGAATGTTGAAGAAATTAATGGAAAAAATAAACCATGCATCCGGACAAGTCTGCTTCAAAATCCTGGAGTCGCCAACTCCACCATCACCAGAGACCGTCAACTCCCAAGTTGGTGATGGGGCAAAGGGTGGATGAAAGGCTGTTTTTGGAAGTAGCCTCTGTAAGCTTCTACGAGGCTGCTGTTGAGAGGATGCCATCGTGAATTATTTTCAAAAAAGGATGTGTTATTTGTAATAGTGTTTATTGTGTGTGAAAAGAGGTCCTCCTCTCTCTCTCTCTCTCTCTCTCTCTCTCTCTCTCTATATATATATATATATATATATATATAATATATATATATATATATATATATATATATATATATATTATATTATTATATATATAATATATATATATATATATTCAGGAGCTATTCCTCCTTCTTCAACCCCCTCCAACTCATTTATGCCTAAGGTTATTATTTCTTCTAAAGATGTCATTTCTGCTCTCTCTGAACTTAATACTAAGAAGAGGTGCGGTCCCGATGGTATTCCTCCTGTGGTTCTCAAAGCTTATGCTTCCGAGCTTGCACCCTGCCTTGGTAAACTATTTCGTACTTGTTTTTCTACTTCGACCTTCCCTTCTTGCTGGAAACGAGTGCTTATTCAGCCTGTGCAGAAGAAGGAGGATCCCTTTCAACCCTCCAACTTTTGTCCCATTTCTTTATCCTCTGTTCTCTCTAAAGTTTTCGAATCTATCTTTAGTAGGAAGGTTTGGAAACATCTCAATTCTTCTAATCTTATCTCTGATCGCCAGTATGACTTTCGTAAGAAACGCGGTACTGATGATCTTCTTTTCCTTCTCTCTGACTCTTGGTCCTCCGGTCTTCGGCATTTCGGTGAATCCTTTGCTGTCCCGCTGGATATATCGAAAGTCTTGGATAGAGTCTGGCACAAAGCTTTGATTTCTAAACTTCCCTCTTTCGGAATCTATCCTTTTCTCTAGTTTCCTTTTCGGTCTTTCTATAGCAGCTGTAGGTGACGGTCACCGTTCTTCTTTTAAATCTATTAATAGTGGTGTTCCTCAGGATTCTGTTCTATTCCTAACACTTTTATCTACTTTTCATTAATGACCTTTCTATTACTTCATCTCCTATCCGTTCCTATGCTGATGACTCCACACTTCATTACTCCTTTCAGTTTGAAAGACGTTCGTCCCAACAGCAGTTAATAGACTCGAGAAGGATAGCCTTGGAGCAACTACCCTCTGATCTTTCACGTATTTCAAATTGGGACAGAGAAAACATTATTTTTAATACCTCAAAAACTCAGTCCTCCATCTCTCCACTCCACATAATCTTCCACACAACTCAAACCTTCATCTATTCTTAATATTCTCGGTATTTCTTTTTCTCGTGATCTTTCTTTAAAAGATCACATTACTTCTCTTTCTAAAGAAGCTTATAAGAGTTTGGGTGTTCTGAGGCGCCTTCAGAATTACAAGCTTATAAGATGGGTGTTCTGAGGCGCCTTCAGAATTACTTCATGCCACCCCAGTTGCTTGCTCTGTTGGAGTGTTGTTTGACCCTATATGGAGTATGCTTCGCACATCTGGGGTGACTCAACTCATATAGCTCTCCTTGAGAAGGCGGAGTCTAGGACTTTTCGTCTCATCAACTCTCCTGCTCTTACTAACTCTCTCCAATCTCTTTCTGCCCGTCGAATTGTTGCGTCACTCTCTCTATACTATCGCTATTACAACGGACAGTGCTCTTGTGAACTCTCTCGTCGCATACCTCCTCTACTGGGAAGAGCTCGTGCGACACTCCTTTCTACACAGTCTCATCCTTTCTCTGTTCAACTCTCCGACCCCAGACTTAACCGCTATGCTCAGTCTTACATATACTCTGCTGGTAAAGTCTAGAATACACTCCCTCTATCTGTTTTCCCCAACTTCCTTTTACTTGCATATTTTCAAACGCCGTGTATCTGGACATGTCGGCCACCATCGACCAGAATAGAGTTTTTCCAACTGCGGTGGAATTCGGTAGGCCTCCTGCCTTTGCTATATATATATATATATATATATATATATATATATATATATATATATATATATATATATATATATATATATATATATATATATATATATATCACCCCTGGCGAGAATAAGTCAGAGCAAAGGTTTACCAATATTCCACCAGAGTTAGGAGTAGTCAGATTCAGGACCAAATTGAAGACCGACATGCAGCAATATATAACGTCTGAAAGTGTGCAAATAAAAGGAAGTTGGGAAATTAGGTAAACGGAGCGTGTTTCAGATTTTACCAAATAGAGTACATGTAAGATTAAGCATAGCGGTTAAGTCCAGGATCAAAGAGTTGAACAGAGAAAGAATAATGAGACTATGAAAAAAGGCGTGTGGCGCGAGCCTTTCTCAATGGAAAAGGTCCGCGACTGGAGAGCTCAGGATAGCTATGTCCATTGTAATAACGATAGTAAAGAGAGAGAGAGAGAGAGAGAGAAATAACAATCCGATAGGTGGAAAGAGGCTGGTAAGAATTAGTATAAGTGAGAAAGTTTATAACACGAGAAATCCTAGATTCCACCTTTACAAAGAGCTGTATGAGTGGAACCAACCCAAATGTTTAAGGTATACTCCATACAGAGTCGAAAGAGCAAACAACTCGGGTGGCGTGAAGAAATTCTGAAGGCTCCTCAGCACACCTATCATTTTAGTGGCTTTTTTAGAAAGAGAAGTAATGTGATCTTTCCAAGGTAGCTATGAGAAAAGGAAACAGACGAAAGTTTGAATTGTGCGTTTTCAAAGATGTCGTTATAGTTTTGTGAAGATAATTTCTAGTAGAAAGATGAATAATCGAGTTTTTGAGGCATTAAAAACGACCATATTTTCCCTGCCTCCATTAGAAATTCGAGAAGGAACAGACTTTAGTTCCCCCAGGGCTCTACTCCTAGCATCATTTAGTTGCAGTTGAGTAGGGCGTAATGAAGGGTGAAGCCTTTGACGTAGGAGTGGCTGGTGACAAAGTAATACAAAGAATGAAATTAATGAAAAGTAGAAAAAAGAGTTGGTGATAGGACAGAATCCTGAAGAACATCACTATTATTAGATTTAAAGAAAGAACGGTCGCCTTCTACAGCAGTAGCTATACAACCACCAGAAAGGAAATCAGAGAGAAGGGCACGTTTTGAAAGAGGAAAGTTTGGAAGTAAAAGTTTTGTGTCAAACTCTATCGCAAATTTTTGGTATGTCTAGCGGGACAGACAAAGGATTCAACGAAATGCCAAAGAGCAGTTAATCAAGATTCAGAAAAAAGGAAGAGAAATTCATTAGTAGATCGTTCATCACGAATGCTATACT
>SEYY01022979.1:5000-12500 GCA_009176605.1 Armadillidium nasatum | reverse complement strand
AGCGCCACCACATGCAAGTCTCCCCATGGTCCCTAAGGGCAGAAGACCATAAATCTGTGAGATAGGAAAGTATATCACCAGTAGACCTCGAACGTCGAAAGCCATACTGATGATCAGAAAGAAGGGAATGAGATTCCAGATGATCCAAGAAGTGAGAGTTGAGAAGGGTTTCAAAGATCTTAGACAGAATACAAGTAAGAGCTATAGGGCGATAGTTGGAAGGATCAGAGCGGCTACCCTTCTTCGGAATAGGCTGGACTAATGCGCTATTCCAACACTGAGCTAAAGTATTAGTATTGAGGTGTAGAGAGTAGAAGTTGAACGAGGGGCGGAGGCAGCTCAGAAGCACACTCCCTTAAAACTCGGGGAGGAATGGCCATCAGGGCAGCTTCGCCTTCCTAACGTTCATAGATTTCAGAAGCCCATACACCTGATCAAATGTAATCACAGGTAAAGGCATGGGACCTCTGAGAGGAGAAGAAGTAGGAGGGGGGGGGGTTGCCGGAGTCTTCCAGGGTTGAATTAGAGGAGAACAGGAGGCCGAAGAGATTAGCCTTTTCAGTTGGAGTGTTAGCAACAGAACCATCAGAGCGAATAAGAGGAGGAAAGGAAGATTTACAGAAGCTGTTAGATATGTTTTTGGCAAAAGGCCAGAAAGATTTATCAGTAGGAGTTTAGGAGTTCCCCACACCTTTTAGTGAAAGCACGCTTTGCTCGTCGAAGAATATCCCTGCAACGATTCTGAGCAAAATGAAAATTTGCAAGAGTGATATAAGAAGGAGAGTTTTTCCACCCTCGATACGCGATGTCTCTAGCCTGAATGGCAAGAAGAGCAAGGCGCGATCGAACCATGGATTTTGAGGAGAAAAAGATTTAGTTGAAGAAGGAATGAATCTGCTCATCCCATCAACGATTACAGCCCCCACCTTATCAGCGGAGACTGACGCGTCTTCAGAGACAAAGCAGTCCATCCAAGAATAGTTAGCATAGAAGCAACGCAAAGCATCCCAGTCAGCCCGATCAAAGTGCCAGAAGATACGCTTAGGGCAGGGTGGAGCAGTTGGAGAGAAAGCTTGAAAATTAAGAGTAATTAGGTTGTGGTCAGATTTACCAATAGGTGCGAAGACAGCGTATTTATAGAGAGAAGGACTAGTAGTGAAACATAAGTCAAGAGTGTTTAAGAATTGGTTAGGACGATCCGGAATGTGTGTTGGTTCTTTAATCAGTTGCTCCAGATCGTTGAGAATGCTGAATGATTCGGCCTCCTCCCCTCCTGGATCAGTATGAGAGGAACCCAACCATTCAGTGTTGTGTACATTGAAATTCCCTAAATAGAGGACCTCAGTATTTGGATGTGAAGATGTAACAGTCTCGTGAGAAGTAGTTAGGAATTCAAAAAAGGTGGAAAAATCTGTTCTATTGGGAGAACAGTAGCAGAAACACAAGATTATCGTAGTGGTAGGAAGAAAGATTTTAAGCCACAGAACATCGAAGTTAGGAGATTCAAGATTCACAAGACGTGTTACCGGAGTGTTGGTGTTTACGTAGGCCAAACTCCACCCTTAGATGGAAATTATGAAATAAGTTATAGTTGAATATATTAAAAAAAAAGTTTGAGGAAGAATTCTTATTTCTATCTATGTATCTACGTATCTATGTATCTATGTATCTATCTATCTATCTATCTATCTATCTATATATATATATATATATATATATATATATATATATATATATATATATATATATATATATATATATATATATATATATATATATATATATATATATATATATATATATATATACTTTAAATAAATGTAAATAATAAATGAAGTTTCATCTTGACGAAAAACCTTATCAAAACTTGTCAAGGATAATAAACAAATCATTAATTATGAAAACTTTTGCGAATATTTAATTCACTTTTATTACCATCTTTATTTATGTGACAGAAAATATACATCGATTAAGAGGATAAGGAGGATAAGGAGAACACTACTCCAAAACATCGATTATTAAGACACTGCTCCAAAGAATTTATAGAAAGGAAAGTACTTAAAAACATTGATTATTAAGATATATATAAGAGGATAAAAGACATTACTCCAAAACATCGATTATTTAGACAATACCTCAAAGCACTGTAAAACACTACTCCAAAGCATGGATTATTATGACACTACCTCAATTATTAAAACGATATCCCAAAGCATTGATAAAAAAGAGGATACTACTCCAAAATATCGATTATGAGGATGCCACTCTTAAGTATCGATTGTGAGGACATTACTTCCATTAAGCACTTGCAATACAATTAGATTTACTTCTTTCTTGCCATAGTTTCATTCGTAAATTTTCATCATTTTTTCTAAGACTCAGAAATAGGAAAAGTATATATATATATATATATATATATATATATATATATATATATATATATATATATATATATATATATATATATATATATATATATATATATATATATATATATATATATATATATATATATATATATATATATATATATATATATATATATATATATATATATATATATATATATATATATATATTATATATATATATATATATATATATATATATATATATATATATATATATATAATAAAATGAGCATATTTTCTTTCATAGTAATAGGAATGACGTTCTTAGTATATAATATTTAAAGTTTCAATGAAATACAATATAAAAAGCTCTTTATTATATTTATACCCAGAAAATTAATTTAAAAAACGTGTCCAAAGCCAACATTTCTTCAAATAATTGTTAAACCAATATCTTACTAAATATACTACTACTACTACTACTACTACTACTACTACTACTACTAATAATAATAATAATAATAATAATAATAATAATAAACAATTATTTTCATTTATAAGGGATCGTTTTCTTTTAAAAATCCAATGATATATACGAGGAAAATTCAGGAAAATAGTATTAGGTTAGATATAAATATTTAAACGGGTCTGGGGTGCGGAGAGAGATACGTTTGTCTGCCATGCATTAACATACCCAAATTAATATACCAATTTGAACATTTGAAGTGAAGAACTTATTTAAATTTATTTTAACATTTATTCAAACATTTCAGTGTTAAAATTATGATTTGGGTGTTCTGATGAATTTTGTTACGTTCTTAAATATTTTAATTTACTTTTATTTTAATAATAATAATAATAATAATAATAATAATAATAATAATAATAATAATAATTTGCTCTTTTATTAGCCGTAACTTATTTAATATTTTTTCATATTTTTTAAAGAGTAAAAATGTAATTGTTTTACAGGTCTAAAAACGTTAAAATCAATTTTTTGAAAGAATTATTTTCTCAAATTGGACGAAATTAAAAGGAGGAAAAGAACTTTAATAAAATCTTTTGTGAACATTATTGTTATTGGATTGCCATTTGGCAACAGAAGATTTCAACACTTCCAAATCTTTAGCAAAAAAATTTTTTTAAAAAATTTTTTTTTTTTTTTTTTTTTTTTTTTTTTTTTTTTCAAAATTATTTTTTTCCTTATTTTCCTGTTTAAGATTTTTGAACTTTTTAACCTGACTTCTCTTCCTGCTCGTCTGTTTGTTTATGAGTGTACCTCTCTCTCTCTCTCTCTGTCTCTCTCTCTCTCTCTCTCTCTCTCTCTCTCTCTCTCTCTCTCTATATATATATATATATATATATATATATATATATATATATATATATATATATATATATATATATATATATATATATATATATATATATATATATATATATATATTAACGATGCAGTAAGGATGTAAATCGTATTATTTTGTTCTTAGTAAGTTTCAGGTAATAAACCTGATCCTTCATTAGGAGGAGTTTTTCGAAAAGTTTTTTTTCTTATTTATTTATTTATTTATTTATATATTTTTTATGTGAAAAAGAAGCTTCCAAACACGAGATTGGATATGAAATTTTTAAAAAGTTTGTTCCAAATATAACTACATTTGAAGGATATATAATTGAAACCAAATATTTCTCTATATATATATATATATATATATATATATATATATATATATATATATATATATATATATATATATATATATATATATATATATATATATATATATATATATATATATATATATATATATATATATATATATGTAGGATGGAATAGAGATATACTGTACATATTTTTTTTAGGAGAATCTACAGTCTTCAGGTACTTAGGGGTGGATTATTGAATTTTTGAAGTGATGGAAAAAAACTGACCATAAAGTTGTGGGAATGGAATAGTGTTAGGAAGTCTTACAGAAATATTGAAAAAGGAAAATTTAACTAGAAAAGTAAAAATTGTTTGAATGTATATTTGTTCAAACTGTTCAAAAGTGTTGTAAGAAATGGGCATTAAATTCAAAGGTGAATAAAATGTCTGATATTTTAGAAATAAAAGCTGAACGAGATAATGCTGAGTGGAGAGAAGGGTTAGAATTAAAAACCTAAGGATTAGAGGTGTGTACTCTTATTAGACATGTATAATTGAAATAGCAAATCAATTTTTATTGAATGAATGATTTGAAAACACTATTCAACTGAATAATGAGAGATTGGCTATAAAGGATTTTAAATCTGATGATATATATATATATATATATATATATATATATATATATATATATATATATATATATATATATATATATATATATATATATATATATATATGGAAGAGAGGTTTTGGTAGAATTCGAGTTGGAGAACTATTTGTCCGAATTTATTGCTTTGAAAGTTTATTTCGAAAATTTGTTCCCCAATGTCGCCGATATTACGAGCTTCAAATTTGTTCTTTAAAGTTAACGAATCTCTCAAGTTTTTTATTTTTATTTTTATTGTTTTTCAAAGTTTATTTCTTCGTTGTTTTTTTTCTTTTTAAAAATGTTTTATTTATTTTGTTTTTTGTTTTATTTCATATTTCCATTAAATATTGTTGGAAAAGAATTTTTCGAACCGGACGAAATCACGGAAATAAAGTTTTTTATTTAAAAGTTTGTGGTTAAGGATGTGTTTGTGTGTCTGTATGTGCGTGTGTGTGGGATTGTCATTTATTATTTTATTATGACCCTCTTTCTTTAAAAAAAATAAAAAATAAAAAAACAAACAAAAAAACGTAATTTTGAGACTGCTTTTTAATGTAATAGAAATGTTAGCAAATGTGATTATTTTTATTATTATTACTATTACTATTATTATTATTTTTATTATTATTATTATTATTATTATTATTATTATTATCATTATTATTATTAGGAGGGATTTTAGGATAGTAGCATCTGTGAATAAAAAGAACTGAAAACCCTTTTCAAAATAATAAAGATTTTCTTTATTAATAATACAGATTCTTTAAATCGTAATTTAAATATTAATTGCAATTACAAATAAGATTTTGTAATATCATCACTTTTTAATTTTAAATTTTTTTTATAAATTTTTAAATTGAAATGAATCAAAATCTACGGAAATATTTTTCCAATTTTCAATTACTTTAAATTTGAATTTCTTTTACTGTTATTAAAAGATTTAAAAAAACATTTTGAGAAGATTCTGTGAAGTTAGATTTACGAAAACCTGGAACAATTTGCCATGAATCTGGGGACAGGCCTAACAAGTAGACAACCTTCCTTATTGTTTTTTAATTCAGTTTTCCTTTTTATTTTTGTAATATGACATTTTATTTTAAGAATTTTAAATTTTTCATTTTTATTTTTAGATTTTAATTAACATTGAACCATTAATTAAACTCAAAGACACTGAACAGCAATAAATGATATATTTTAAATACGTATTATATTATATATATATATATATATATATATATATATATATATATATATATATATATATTATATATATATATATATATATATATATATATATATATATATATATATATATATATATGCAATGTCTTCTCGAGTGGGCAAAGGTCATAGGCCTACCAAATACTACCGGAGTTGAGAAAAATAACTAAAAACAAGGACAAATCAAAGGCCGAAATGTCTCGATATAAATACAGCCTTTAAAATTGAACTGATAATAATGAGATATTGATAAAAGCATAAATAATTTTCAAGAACTTATTAATTTTTAATCAAAAATTTATTTTCTTCAAAGTTATCAATAGGCTTGTAATAAGTGAACGCTTTCTTTCATTTAAAAATTATAAGCTTTTTGATCTCATTTATGATTCCACTTGTAAAAGGTTTAATTTTGATGATCTTCATAAAACATTGAAAGAAGGAAGGGATGAAATAAATAATTCCCTTTGAAAATTAGTTTTTCCTTCACAAAAATAACCTTTCTATTAATAATTTCACATACTACTCAACGAGGGAAGTCACTTTTCCCCTCTCTTATACTTAAAAATAATCTATAATAGATTTACGTTACTAAAGAGAAAGTGAATTTGAATTGAGTTTCCAAACCTTCATTCTTTCTCTTTCGATTCTTGTTTCCTGTAAAAAATTGAGAATTGAGAGTTGATGAAGAAGCAATTCCCCTCGTGATCAAATATTAAGAAAAAGGGGAAAAGATCGGAGTAAAACGAGAGAAATATTACGAAAAGGACGAGGACAAGGAAGGAATCTTAATTCTACAAGACAATAATAAAAACAATAAAATATAATAATAATAATAATAATAAAATAATAATAAATAATAATAATAATAATAATAATAATAATAATAATAATAATATAATAAAATAAAAAATAATAAAAAAAAAAAAAAAAAAATAATAATAAATAATAATAATAATAATAATAATAATAATAATAATAATAATAATAATAATAATAATAATAGCAATAATAAAATTATATTTTAAGTGAAGATTCTTACAATGGTTTGCTAAAACTTTCACTATTAATTATAACTACAATGAGTAATACTTCCAATATTATTAATATTCCACAGCTCTTATTACTTTTACTATCATTACTACTACTACTTAATAGTACTATTACTACTTCTAGTAATAATTATTGTAAAACTTTCACCTACTACTACTACTACTACTACTACTAATAGTAATAGTAATAATAATTATAATAATATAGAAAGAGTAAAACCTCCGATTACTATATACTAAAGAGCAAAATTAACGCACCATTTACAATTAATCATTGGGAGGTCACGACGATATATATATATATATATATATATATATATATATATATATATATATATATATATATATATATTATATATATATATATATATATATATATATATACTAAAATGGGCTTATTTTCTTTCATAGTAATAGGAATAACGTTCTTAGTCTTTTAATAAATTACAACATAAAAATTCTATTATCTTCATATCCAGAAAATTAATTTAAAAAACGTTTCCTAAAGCCAACGCATCTTCAAATAATTGTTAAACCAATTTCTTACTAAATATACTACTTCTACTACTACTACTACTACTA
>SEYY01022978.1:55000-62627 GCA_009176605.1 Armadillidium nasatum | reverse complement strand
TCGTGAGTTGAGAGGGAAACCTTTCAGTTCAAGAAAAATAAAATGGAAACGCGATTCAGAATTGGCATTTGAAGGAGCGAAGTCAGCGTTGCAAGATGCAGTTGAGCTAGGGTACCCTGAAGGAAATACTCCCCTAATTTTATACACAGATGCAAGCGATGTAGCTACTACAGGGGCCATTTTCCTAGATAATGAAGAGAGGAAACCTTTAGGATTTTATAGTGCGGTTTTAAAGCCGTGCGAGAGGTATTATACGGTATTTAGCAAAGAGCTCCTTGCAATAAAAAAGACAATGAATAAATTTTCACACCTCATGATAGGAAGAAATTGAAGATATTGACGGATAGCTTGTCGGTGAAGCAGGCCTTCAAAAAAAAAAAAAAAAATAGACTCGCCTGCGTTAAACACGCGGAAAAAGCGATATTTAGCCGTTATCTCCGAGTTTGACGTAGAGTTAGAGCATATAAAAGGATCGGAAAACGTGCTTGCCGATTATCTATCCAGGTATTTAGAAAATCCGAGCAATGCTAAGGAAGCAGAAGAGGCAGATGGGATTTATGCAATCAAAGCTACGAGCCCCGAAAAAATTCCTACGCGTACTACGAGAGAAGAGGAGCTTAAGGCGGCCATTATGGAAGAGGCGGGGCATAGTAAATTAAATGCCCAAAATACCGCTTGCCTTGCTGGCGTAGTAACTGAAGCTTCAGAAACCACAAGAAGGCAGAGAACAAAATTGAGCCTCTCTAACCTTGAAGATGCTGAAACTAAAAGGAATGCTGCTGTATTTGGAGAAATATTTAAAATAAGTTCAGCAGATTCTTTAAATAAATTCAGAAGAGAAATAAACTACGAAGAGTTGAAGGATACCGAAATTGAACTATATGTGGATATATCGTTGGGTTACTATCGAGTGTATGTACCTGAAAAGTGCGTAAAAGAAGTGATTGAATATTGCCATGGAAGGGGGCACCTGGGGGTTCAGAGAACAGTGAAAAGCTTGAAATCAGAATTCGTTTTTAAAAATATGAATGCAAAAGTGAAAGAGTTTGTGAGAACGTGTGATCCTTGTCAAAGAGCTAAGCTCATTAAGAACATTAACCCGGAATATAAAAGTTTCAGGAGGTATCCGAGAAATTTGAAATAGTTCATGTTGACATCCTTTAAGATGCCGGAATGTAGGGGATGTAAATATTTATTAACCTTTTTAGACAGGTACTCCAGATACATATGGGCTTTTCCTCTGAAAAACGTAGAAAAAGAGGCTATAGCTGATACTATGGTGCGGGAAATGTTCCCCGTAGGAGGAGTAATGAAAATGCTTATAAGTGATAGAGGGCCTCAGTTTACTTCAGGGCTTTTCCCAAGTGTGTGCAAAATATTAGGAATAAAGCATGTAACTTCAAGCAGCTATTCACCGGAGAGTAATGGGGCCTTGGAGGTTTACCATAAGACCCTGTTGAGTTGCTTAAGGACTATGCTTGCGGAAGTATCGACGTATAAACAGAAGTGGATTGATCTCCTACCTTTTGCACTATTTTGTTTGAGAACTGCTCCCATAGAAGATAGCGGAATTACAGCATCCATGCTGATGTTTGGCCAAAACCTGCTGATACCGGGAGCTTTACTTGAAAGCAAAATTAGCAAACCTTATATGGATTATAAAACTTATGCTGAAAAACTAACATACCTCCTCTCGAAGCCTCTGGCATTGAGACCTACCCTTAAAAACAAGAAAATATTTATGCCGAAGGATCTAAAGGAAGCAAAGTATGTACTTGTAAGAAACAGGCAGTACAACCTAGGAAAGATAGAACCCCGTTACTCTGGTCCGTATAAAGTTTTAAAATTCACAAACAATACTGTATACATTGAAAAGAATGGAAGAACAGAGGTGGAAAACCTAAGGAATATAAAGGCATATTATCATATAGAGACTTAGATGGAATCGATTGCTTTTAGAATGAGGATGCAGTAATAATATTTTTATTACAGGAGCAAAAATAGTGTTAAAACCAATTAGTATCGTATGTAATTAGGGTTACTATTCAGATATTAGATCCTTAATACTAAGATTGTTTTCCTTACCCTCTTACTTTGGCAGTTTAAAACATTCTTCCTTCTACTTTTCTTTGCATTATTGTAATTAGTATGTAAGAGGGACAAAGGCAGGGAAAATTCTTAAGTACCAGTTATAGTTAAGAATTTCCAGACTCTGGGATCACCACTGTATTAAAATGAACACGACTCCTCAAACTTATATCAGGTGATATTAAAACCGAACGTGATTGGCCAGTTCGAAAAGAGTGAGGGCGAAAGGAGGAATGCAGAAGAGAGAGTCAAGCAGTGAGGCCAGATCAACGTGCCTAGAAACGTGCACTGAGAGCATCGCTCTAAGAGAAAGCAAATAAGGCTTAATATAAAGGGAATGAATTGGTTTGCAGTGCTTTAAATTCAATACTTAGGTAGTGAAAACTCTATAAGCTGTACAGTTTATGATTATTAACCTTGCCTAAGTCCTGTTGTAGAGTAAATAGAATATTGAATAAGGTGATGAAAATTTGATAGTGCTGTACTATTAGGCTTAAGAAATAAACATAATAAGTGAACAAAGCTATCTTTAACCCTATACTTCTTAATATACCGTGCAATTATTTTTATATATATATATATATATATATATATATATATATATATATATATATAATATATATATATATATATATATTATATATATATATATATATATATAAATAAAGGAACCACATACACCCTGCCAATCTTGAGATACCACATCCGTTGCCAAACATAAATTAAATAATCTTACCATCCATTCTACTACACTCACACCCCTTTGTAGCAGCATCTCTCCACTTATTCCATCCAAACCCGTAGATTTACGTCTTTTCACTTTCCTCAAAGCTTAACCTATTTCTTTATAAGGATTCCCCCTTCAGAATCATCAATCATCCTTCCCCCATCCCTCATCACAGCCACACTCCTACTCCCTCACATTCAACAACCTACTAATATACTCCATCCATCTTGCTCCAACTTCCCTTTATTCCTGTCTTATTTCTCCTTCTATGCCTTTTATCCCTCTTCCCTCATCTCTCCTTTATTACTTACCTTATTCACCTCCTTCCAAAACATCTTATTGCTTTCTCTAAATCCCTCCACTATTTTATTACCCCATTTTACATCATCTCTTTCTTTCGCTCTCTACCTCTCTTTTAGCAATCTTCTTTTTATCTTTATAAGCCTCTTACTCCTCTATCATATTTGTACCCAAAATTTTTTCAAAAGCTCTCTTTTTATCACTCTGCAATACTCCCCTCCTTACACCACCATTCACTTCCTTTTATTTTACACTTTCCTCCCACCCTTCTTACACCACAAATATTCTTTGCCCTTTCTACCAACTATTCCCTTAACATTCCCCATTCTTCCTCCACTCCCTCAACCGCACTCTCTTTTACCTTACCCCATCTTAAACTAAGCTCTCTTTTAAATTGCTTCCCCACTCCCTCTTCCTCCAATCTCTCCATTTTTACAATCTCTACTGCTCTACTTGTACCCCTAATCTTCCTCAACTTCCCCTTATTCTAATTTTAACTAGTACCAAATAATGATCAGATATCCCTCTAGCAGCTCCTCCTAACACATTCACATCAAGTAATCTATCTCTTATTCTTTTCTGAATAAATATCTAATTTAGTAAACCCCTTCTACCATTTACCAAGTCCACTTATGGTTTAACTTTTTAACAAACCAAGTAATCCCTATTATCAATATATTCGCCACGCATACTTCTAATAGATTCTCCCAATTTGTATTTCTGTCCCCCACTCCAAACGGGCCCACCACCCCTCCTCCATTGTCTACACCAACCCTCACATTTAAATATCCTATTAGACGCACAATTGTACTCGCCTCAAAAGCTCCCAAGCAATCATTCAGTTTCTCCCAAAACACTCTTCTTTCTTCCTATTTTGCTCCATTCACCGGCCCGTATGCACATAAAAACACCTATTCCTCTCTATTAAACCTCAACTTCAACCTTATAATTCTTGAAGATATGCACATAAAAACACCTATTCCTCTCTATTAAACCTCAACTTCAACCTTATAATTCTTGAAGATATTCTTTCATACTTTTTTTCATACATTTCCACCATCATTGGCTCATTACTATTGCCACACTTTTCCTAGCTCTCAATCTCTCTCCAACACCTGAATATATCCCTTTAAATCCAGAAAAATTAACCTCCCCTTTCACCTTCGTCAACCCCATCAAATCCAACTTCTTTGATTTGCATATATTCTCCAATATCCATCTGCTTTATATCATCATTTAATCCTCTTACATTCAAATATCCTATTTTACATACAACTGAACCTCTCTTATTCTAATATACTATATATATATATATATATATATATATATATATATATATATATATATATATATATATATATATATATATATATATATATATATATATATATATATATATATATATATATATATATAATATATATATATATATATATATATATATATATATATATATATATATATATATATATATATATATATATATATATATATATATATATATATATATATATATAAGTGATACGACTGAAATGAACTAATGCAACGCAAATTTGAATATAAAATAGTTTTCCTTTAAATTTTTGGTGTATGTTTAATGGTCATCTATTTTAATGCTATTTTCTTGTAATAATAATGTTTATTTATTAACTCACGTGCTTGACGGCGCCGGCTCGATCCCACTTGGGGATCCTAGGTATATACTACCTAGAAAAGTTCCTCTCCTCCTCTTTGAGATGTGAATTTGAAAAAAAAAAAAAAAAAAAAAAAAAATTGTCCAAAAATGTTTGTGTATTCTACTAGATCGCTGTGTATTATAAAATGTAATTCTTCAAAAAAAATAACCAAATCATACCTCTAACGCTGTTTCATTCCATCGTTATGTTTGAAGTAAAGAAATAAAGAAACTTCGATTGCTTCAGGATATGGTTCACTTCTTCACTTAAATCGCTGGTAGCGATCACATAACTACCTTATAACGTAGGAGGAAAAGCCGGAAATAGACTAGCTTCAAACGAGAAAAAGGCTGCTAGCTGAAATAGTTATGATTTGGGGTTTCTTTCGTCAATGAAGCCAGACACAGAATCCTCACAACAACAATAAATACCATAATCTGGTGGAGCTACGAACCAGAGCCATATGTACATCCCCAATATATATATATATATATATATATATATATATATATATATATATATATATATATATATATATATATATATATATATTATATATATATATATATATATATATATATATATATATATATATATAAGTGGGGATGTTGTAGATGTGGCTTTTGTTAAGAAATTTTCTATTTGTCGATTTTTATATATCGATAATTTTATCGGTTAAAATCAATAGATATTCAGTTGAGAGTGAAATTATTGAGTTATTTTTTTTTCAGGTATTGTTGAGAATTCTATGAAAAAAAATTTTTTTTTAATTATTATTTTTTATTTTTTTTATTTTTTTTATTTTTTTTATTTTATTTTTTTTATTTTTATTTTTTATTTTTTTTTTTTTTTAATTTTTTCCAAAAATTAATTAAAAAATTTCGAAACAATTTGTTCGACAGACGAGAATCTTTTTCCTTTATTTTTTGAAAGTATTTTAAAATTAATAATTATATTTGTAATGGTATAATTTTTGTTGAAAATTAATTAGTAACGCAGGTGACATTAATTGGTAGATGAAATACTGCAGTTAATGATTGGCTAAAGATATACCATGAAGCTAGTAGTTTGAAATGTTTTAATTAACTGTTTCGAAGATCGGCATAAAAGACAGATTTATGAAGTGAATGGGTTATTGCTTAAAAAATAATATGAATAAATATGAATAAAAATGAATATCGGCTGATATGCCGAGATAAGTTAAATTAAATCTGTTCAGGATAGAATATGCTAGTTTAGGATAGGTCAGGTTATTTTAGAATAGGATAGGTTAGGCCAAATCTAAATGTTAGAATATATTGTTACGTTAAATTATACTAAGAATCAATTTAGGATGCAGTAGAATTAATTGGTCAAATTAAAAATACTATTACTTTTTAGATCATATAATTATTTTGTAGGATCTTTGACTAGTTTTATATGGTGTAGAATGCACTCACCGGAGGAACGATTTCAGTATTTTTCAGAACCAATTTCAAAATATTTCCCATAATATATATATATATATATATATATATATATATATATATATATATATATATATATATTAGGTGGACCGGATATCCGCATCCACATCCGCAACTGCGGATATCCGTATCATCTTTCCAATATCCGCATCCGCGGATATCCGCAACCGCAACCGCATCCGCATGCGCGGATAGTAAAAAATTACGTATCATGCAATCGATAAAAACTTTCAAAGGCAAAACTTTGTATTGAATGCAGAACCTCTTTCTGAGCGCCATACAGGCGACTATCTTGAAACTGTATTTGAAAAGATGCTGACAAAAATGGAAGATTTCATTAAATGAAGTGCACTGCGTAGTCAGGGATTCGGGCACAAATATAAAAAAGCACTTTCTCTGGCAAGAGTGAAAAATGTAGATTGCTTTGCACACCAAACTCAGATAGTAGTTAAAAATTAAATTATGAGTCAAAAATGTGTATCCGATTTAATAACCAAATGTAGGTTAATTGCTACGCATTTCAATCACTCCGTTGTAGCCCAAAATGAGCTGAAGAAAATACAAACAAGATTAAATGTTCGTCCACTTTCTGTCATGCAAGATATTCAAACACGCTGGAATAGTAGTTTGCATATGCTTGAGAGGATGAGCGAAATTAATGAGGCCATTTGCCTTTATGCTTCAAGCAGCACAAAAATAAAGCCTCTAACAGCTGACGAAAATGACATTTTAAATAATTGTATTAATATCCTTAAGCCTTTTGAAGAATTAACAAAGACTATAAGTTCAGCTGAATCATGTTTGTCAGATGTGATACCACTTGTTTCAACATTGAAAGTTGTGTTAACAAATGTTATTAAGTCTAAGGGAGTTTCAAGGATGACTGAAACATTAATGAAGGAGATGAACGACAGATTTGAAAACCTGGAAAATGATGATGCTTATACAATTGCAACCTTTTTAGATCCTAGGTACAAAACAAAATTTTTTAAACCACTTGTTTCTCAGAATGTTAAAATCAAATTAGGATGCTTATGCGATGAGATGATAGAAACAGCTAAAATAACGCCTTTCAAGAAAAAGCAAAAGCAAAAGCTCTCAGATACAAAAGAAACAAAATCTGTTAGCTTAAGCATTGCTAAATCAATGAAAGATCTTCTAGCTTCCAGCAGCGATGAAGAATCACAGTCAGAAGTGTCAAAGGATACAATATCGATTATTGAAAATTATCTGAAACTCCCACGTTTGGAGGCAGATAAAGACCAACTGGTTTGGTGGAGAGATAATTGCAAAAGTTTTCCTTTTCTTGCTGAGCTGGCAAGGACTTATTTAGCATGTCCTTCAACTAGTGTTGCTAGTGAGCGTCTTTT
>SEYY01022978.1:42500-52500 GCA_009176605.1 Armadillidium nasatum | reverse complement strand
AAACCAAAACAAAAAACTACATGTTAAAATCACCAATCAAAAAGCATTGTTTAACTCACATATACGCACAACAACCGATTTTGGCTGATATCTGAGTATAAAGATAATAAACCAGAACGAAAAGGGGACTGCTGCCTGAGCTCTCAAACAAATAAATTTTGTTCAAGAACAAGAGGTGAGGTGAAGAAGAAGAGAGGTGATGTCCAACAAAGTGGAAATAAGAATAAGAAAGAAGGAGAATGACAAAGCGTTAGATAAAGCTGGCAGGTTCTTAGATGCACCATCTCTAACATCTTCACATCCATTAGTTTTTAAGAGATGAGTGAAGGAGGGTCTATCTTCGGTTGCCATTTCGAATAACATCATAATTGCTATATTTGTTCATACAATTAAAAATTGACCATGAAGAAAATCAGTTTTAAAAGTGGCCTTTAATGAAGTTGAACGCAATCTATCCCTCAAAAATTATTTCCAGTGTGTTGAAAAAAGCATGCTGTAGTTATTCTCTATGTCATAAAGGAATATATATATATATATATATATATATATATTATATATATATATATATATATATATATATATATATATATATATATATATATATATATATATATATATATATATATATATATATACTATATATATATATATATATATATTATATATATATATATATATATATATATATATATATATATATATATATATATATATATATATATATATATATATATATATATATATACTATATATATATATATATATATATATATATATATATATATATATATATATATATATATATATATATATATATATATATATATATATATATATATATATATATATATATATATATATATATATATATATATATATATATATATATATATATATATATATATATATATATATATATATATATATATATATATATATATATATATATATATATATATATATATATATATATATATATATATATATATATATATATATATATATATATATATATATATATATATATATATATATATATATATATATATATATATATATATATATATATATATATATATATATATATATATATATATATATATATATATATATATATATATATATATATATATATATATATATATATATATATATATATATATATATATATATATATATATATAATATATATAAAAGTAAACTAGAAAATTAAACAGATTAATGACTTATTAACAATAATTATTTATTTATTCGAGTCTTCTCTTTTGTTTTTATTCTGAAAATAAGTAAAACGAACTGGAAACTAATCTAAAAACAAATACTTGACCTTTTTATTTTTTTTTTTTAAAAAAAAAAAAAAAAAAAAAAAAAAAAAAAAAAAAAAAAAAAAAAATAATATTATAATATATATATATATATATATATATATATATATATATATATATATATATATATATATATATATATATATATATATATATATATATATATATATATATATATATATATATATATATCACCTAGGGTGGGCAAAGGCCAGAGACCCAATAATTTTCGCCAGATTTGATGAAACATCGGAAATCTGGTCAAGTTAAAAGTCGACATGTCAAAGCACAGGGCCTTAAAAAGTGTTTAATCCAAGGGAAGTTGGAAAAACATAATGGAAGTGTGTTCCAAGCTTTACCAGTAGAATACTTGTAAGATGAACATAGGTGTTAAGTCTTGGTTAAGAGAGTTGAATAGAGATAGGATGAGACTGTGTAGAAAGGTGTGTCGCACGAGCCCATCTCAATGGAGGAGTTACGTGATGAGAGAGTTCAGAAGAGCAGTGTCCATTGTAATAGAGATAATATTGAGAGAGTGACGCAACATTTCGACGACAGAAAGAGTCTGGTAAGAATTAGTGAGATGTGTTAGGCGTACTCCGTACAGGGGAGAACAGCTCCCGTATAAAAAGCAAGCAACTGGGGTAGCGTGAAGAAATTATAAAGGAGCCTCAGAAAACCTGACCTCTTTGAAGCTTGTTTCAGCTAATTCTACCTTGGATGATTCTGTCACCCATCCTCCTACTTCTTTTCTCAGGTTTCCTATGTCTTTACCGGTGATTTCATATGATCAGGTGCATGGGATCCTGAAATCTATGAACATAAGAAAAGTAAGTGGCCTGGATAGCATTCCTCCTCGTGTTTTGAGGGAGTGTGCTTCCGAGCTGGAACCTGTTTTCGTTCAACATTACTTTCTATGCCTTAATACTAATACTTTTCCTCTGTGCTGAAAGCGCGCATTTGTTCAATCGATTCCGAAAAAAGGTAGCCGCACTAAACCTTCTAACTATCACCCTATAGCTTTTAAGTGTATTCTATCCAAAGTCTTTGAAACTCTTCTCAACTCTCATTTCTTTGATCATTTGGAATCCCACTTCAATCTTTCAGATTACCATTATGGCTTTCGAGGTCTACTGGTGACATACTTTCATTTCTTACTGATTTATGATCTTCTGCCCTTTGGGATACAGGGAGTCATGTATGGTGGCGCTTGACATAACCAAGGCTTTTGACAGGGTATGGCATGCGGCGCTGCTCTCTAAGCTCCCTTCCTTTGGGTTTTCAACTTCTCTTTGCTTAATTATGTCTAATAAACTAAAAAATAAACTAAACTAATGACTAATAAACTGTTCCTTGCTTTCAAATTCCCTTGACTCTCTTTCTCTGCGACGTGACGTTGGCTCACTATCTCTTTTCTGTAGGTACTACAACGGTATGTGCTTGAGGGAGTTGCACTCTCGCATTCCAACACCATTTCAGCGCCCTCGTAGCATAAAGGGTGCCTTGTTTGAGCATGAATTTTGTGTGAGCATAGCAAACTCTAGGCTTCCACGTTGTGGTACCTCTTTTTTCCCAGCCACCTCTGTCTTGTTGAACTCCCTTCCTTCGTTTGTTTTTCCTTCTGTATTTAACCTATCTCTCTTTAAATCTTCTGCCTGTACCCAACTTCGGGATCTACGTTAAGATAGCGATTGGGTGGGTTTTCTTAAACTTTTAGTTATGCCCCCTCCTTGAAAAGGGGGTTTGCCCGTGAGTTGACGGTGACAAGTAAAAAAAAAAAAAAAAAAAAAAAAAAAAGTAATGTGATCTTTCCATGAAAGATTACGAGAAAAAGAAAAATCTGGAATATTAAAGGACAAACAAAGGTTTGAGTTTGGTGCTTTCGAAGCTGTCTTACATGAGTGGAAGGTTGTATCGAGCAGAGAGTTGGAAGAATTGAGTCATATATATATATATATATATATATATATATATATATATATATATATATATATATATATATATATATATATATATATATATATATATATATATATATATATATATATATATATATATATTACTTTTAATAGTTTGCACCATTTTCATGGAGTGTGCAGAAAAACAAATGGAAGAAAAAGAAAACCATCCGAGCCCGAGTTTAAACCAAATCTCTCAAGTGAGCTTAGACGAAGGCTTTGAAGAGATAAAGATTAAATGCAGGAGGAAAAACAGATGATGACAGAGAGTTCTACAGAACAGAAGTGACTGAAAAGGTGGCGCTACAATAATAAAATCTGGGTTTTGCAATATTCACAGAAACTTTTTTTGTGCTATATATATATATATATACAGTATATATATATATATATATATATATATATATATATATATATATATATATATATATATATATATATATATATATATATATATATATATATATATATATATATATATATATATATATATATATATATATATATATATATATATATATATATATATATATATATATATATATATATATATATATATATATATATATATATATATATATATATATATATATATATATATATATATATATATATATATATATATATATATATATATATATATATATATATATATATATATATATATATATATATATATATATATATATATATATATATATATATATATATATATATATATATATATATATATATATATATATATATATATATATATATATATATATATATATATATATATATATATATATATATATATATATATATATATATATATATATATATATATATATATATATATATATATATATATATATATATATATATATATATATATATATATATATTAGTGATGGCATCCTCATATATATAATTAACATCCGCATCCGCATCCGCATCCGCATCTGCACTTTCGAAAATTCAACATCCGCATCCATCCATCCGCATCCGCACTTTTGAAAATTCAACATCCGCATCCGCATCCGCACTTCTCCAAAATTCGACATCAGCATCCGCATCCGCATCCGCAAATTAGAAAATATGACATCCGATCCATCACTAATATATATATATATATATATATATATATATATATATATATATATATATATATATATATATATATATATATATATATATATATATATATATATATATATATATATATATATATATTCTAAAGACGTCTTTTCTGCTCCCTCAAAACTTAACACTAGGAAGGCGTACGGTTCTAATGGTATCCATCCTGTAGTTCTCAAAACTTATGCTTCAGAGCTTGCACCCTTCCTTGGTAAACTATTTCGTCTATTTCTTTCTACTTCAACCTTTCCTTCTTACTGGAAACGTGCGCTCATTCAGCCTGTGACGAAAAGGGGGAACCCTCTCAACCCTCTAACTATCGTCTCAAATTTCTTTAACCAATATTGCTATGAACAATCCACAATGAAAGAATAAGGGAGATGCATAAATGGAAGAAGAGTGTAATTGATAGAGAGGAGGAGGGTGTGCTAAAATGGTTTGCACTTATGTGTAGAATGAATAAGGACAGAATGGTGGGCAAGGTACTTAAATCCGATGTGGATAGAAGTAGGAAGAAGGGAAGGCCGAAGTGGAGATGGATGGATGGAGTGAGATAGATTTTGATGGAAGTAATTTGAGTTTAGAAGAGAGTAGAAGATTTGTGGAGACAGAGAGAGATGGAGGGCGGTGGTGAAAGGGGTTGAAAGGTAAGAATAGGTATGTTTCTAAGGGAATTGTGGCGGGCACCACCCCACGAAAGTGGGATAGGTGATAATGAATATATATATATATATATATATATATATATATATATATATATATATATATATATATATATATATATATATATATATATATATATATATATATATATATATATATATATATATATATATATATATATATATATATAGTGATGGCATACGCATTCGCATATTCATCAAAATTAACATCCGCATCCGCATCCTCATCAAAATTAAAATCCGCATCCGCATCGCATCTCGTCAAAATTAACATCCGCATCCGCACTTTTTGAAAATTCAACATCCGCATCCGCACTTTCGAAAATTCAACATCCGCATCCGCATCCGCATCCGCATCCGCACTTCTCCAAAATTCGACATCCGCATCCGCAAATTAGGAAAAATGACATCCGATCCATCACTAATATATATATATATATATATATATATATATATATATATATATATATATATATATATATATATATATATATATATATATATATATATATAATATATATATTATATATATATATATATATATATATATAATATATATATATATATATATATATATATATATATATATATATATATATATATATATATATATATATATATATATATATATATATATATATATATATATATATATATATATATATATATATATATATATATATATATATATATATATATATATATATATATATATTACCTCTGTACGATTATTTGTCTACCGAAACCTGAATGACTTGAATTATAGAAAAAACTCACTTCCTATACTATCAGATCCTCAAAATTTTACAATTGAACAATTGCAGATGTGAAATCCTTCCTTTAGCATCGAAATCAGTTTTCGCCTCTTGAAACTTGGTATTAACAAAGTTTGCATAATAATTATTAGGTAAACTTTGGTAATATCAAGTGCCAATATATTATTTTATTTCATAATTTGTGTCATAAAAGTCTAGACGCACAGTTATGTAACTTTGACATTAGAAACAACAGATTCCTATAGAATAATAAGCAAAAATGAGCATAGATGTGGAAAAATTATATATATATATATATATATATATATATATATATATATATATATATATATATATATATATATATATATATATATATATATATATATATATATATATATATATATTATATATATATAAATATATATAAATTTATATTTATTTATTTTTTACATATTTATTATATATATACATTTATTTATTTTATATTTATTTATTATTTATTTATTTATTTTATTTATTATATTTATGTATTTATATATATTTATCTATTTATATATTTATTTATTTATATATATAATATATATATATATATATATATATATATAATATATATATATATATATATATATATATATATATATATATATATATATATATATATATATATATATATATATATATATATATATATATATATATATATATATATATATATATATATATAATATATATATATATATATATATATATATATAAAAGGTTAGCTTTAGGGTCAAAGCTGCAATGGAGCTACCGTTGTTTTTATTTTAGCTCCGAGGAGAAGGAACTTGATTAAGACATCAAAGTCTTTATTTCTTTTAAAATGAGACGAGACAAATGGAATCCTAATCTCAAGGAAAATAACAACAACGAAAACTGCTTCAAGCCTTATTGAAGATTACATATCAACATCCCTAGGTAAATTCCCTGTTTGTTTTTGAAGTGTGAGCGCGTTACCTGCAAAGTGGCTGCAAAGACTCTAGAGGCGAAAACAACACAAAGAAATAGGAAGAGATGTACGCTCTGGGATGACGTATAAGGAAAGATGAGAATTTATCAGAATAAGTTATTATTATTATTATTATTATTTTTATTATTATTATTATTATTATTATTATTTTTATTATTATTATTATTATTATTATTATTATTATTATTATTATTATTATTATTATTATTATTTATTATTATTATTATTATTATTATTATTATTATTATTATTATTATTATTATTATTATTATTATTATTATTATATTATTTATTATTATTATTATCTATATCTTATTATTATTATTCCGTTCATTTTTGGCTTATGTGCATTTTGCGCGGTACACTATTAAGTTGCTTCTCCAAATAGATATGTTGCTTCACCAAATAATTTTATTAAATTTCTTTAAATAAATAATAATAATAATAAATAATAAATAATAATAAAATTTATATTAAAAATAATAATTTTATTAATTTTATTTAAATAAATATGTGTTACTTCACAAAATATTTTAATAATAATTTTATTATTTTTATAATAAAATTTTATAATAAAATTTAACTGTCAGCAAGAACATAGGCGTATCCCTTTGGGATACGCACATGAGCTTGTTATTATTATTATTATTAATATAGGCAATACTCTGTTTTACCAGCTTTAGGGTTAAAGTTCGAATCATCATTTAGCAAACTCAAAATTATATAAATTATATTTTTATTACTATAATATTAAAACACTACAAAAGGAAATGGACAAATAATACAGTTACAGAAATAATGAAAGATGGCCAAATAAGGTATTATGAACAGTGCAGTTGAATCTAACTTATCAAAGATGAACAGATGAACCAATCAAACATACTTTCAGACAGGGTAGAATAAAAAAAAAACCTTGTTTTTTTTAAAAAAAACAAAAACCAAAGGCGTTTTTTTAAAAAAAAACAATAAAAATTTTTTTTTTTTTTTTTTTTTTTTTTTTTTTTTTTTTATTACAATAATGAATCAATAGGTGAAATGATTAATGAATAATGAAAAATGCAATGTATTTTTTTAAAATAGAACTGTAACAAAATGATTGAAATTAAGCAAAACAGAAATTTGAACTTTTAAAAAATAATGTAACTTAGTAGACTTATGAAGTTGTGTATATATATATATATATATATATATATATATATATATATATATATATATATATATATATATATATATATATATATATATATATATATATAATCATCTTCCCCCAGGGAAGGACTGTCGTCCTGTCAGTGGGATCTTTCGAGGAAGATCCTTGGGTTTCAAGGGCCCACGGAGAGATACCGCTGGCTGGGTCAGGACTATCTCGGATGCCGGAGATTATTCCCATCAGTAGCAAGAGCACTCCACTGATGTACTCGTTTAATGACTGAGTCATTCGGAGCTAAGCGCAAGGAGAAACTGCTCACATTTCCCACTCCGGCCAGGCCCCGAACCCGGGACCCCTCGCTTGCTATGACGAGTGCTCGATCGACTGAGCTACTAATATATATATATATATATATATATATATATATATATATATATATATATATATATATATATATATATATATATATATATATATATATATATATATATATATCGTATTTATATAGCTTGTAAATAAATAATATTAATAAAATATTTTTTTTTTTTTTTTTTTTTTTTTTTTTTTTTTCAGTTGGTTTAAACAAAAAAAAAACAATTGGTTTAAACCATTTGGTTAAAACCATGCAACCCTGCTTTCAGACTGTCAGTACTGGAAACATGTAGAATAGGCAGTGAACAAAATTAGATTTTTATATATATATATATATATATATATATATATATATATATATATATATATATATATATATATATATATATATATATATATATATATATATATATATATATATATATATATATATATATATATATATATATCAGAGGTGGGCGCGCACATTTTAAAATTTAAAGAGCAAACGCAAAAGCGCAAATTTGAAAAACTTAGTCTGCAAATGCAAAAGCGCACATGTCCGCAAATAAAAAAAAATTTTAAAGCGCAAATTTGGAGTAAAAAAAAATAGAGCGCTAGGATGTAAAGATGAATTATTTTTAAATTTTATTTGAAAGATGCAAATATATAACAAAAAATGAGAAAGAATTTATTATTATCTATTCAGAAATCTATGATCTCTTCCTCCTCGTAGCTCTCCTCTTGCATTCTGAAAAGAGTCATATTCCCTTTCATGAAAATAAATTTTTCAAAATTGCTGAATGCCATGGCTGCCCTCTTTGGTCTTAGAATGTCAGAGCCTTGACTAAACAACCTCTCCACGGCCGCTGAGCTGGGTATTGGGGTAGTATACTTCATAAACAAGTCCACCCAGACCTCTTGGTATTCACACGGAAAAAGGTTCCTAGTGAGAGGAGTATTGTTGTGAACATTTACTGCATCCCAGCTATCCAAGGTTTGTCATAACTTCTCCTCCAGAGGTGTCTGCTGGATATATGGGGCCTTCAGTTTCTGAAATATTTAGAAATGGTATCAAGAACTCAAATCTTTTTAAGTTTCATTTGAACATTATGTCAGTGTATTATATATATATATATATATATATATATATATATATATATATATATATATATATATATATATATATATATATATATATATATATATATATATATATATATATATATAAGAGGAAGAGGTTAGGCAATAGAACCCCGCGTACGCATTCTTCTCATCCTGCAACATATGCAGCCTAACAGCAATAGGCGTAATTATTTCGATGTACTCGGCAATTACCTCCTTGTCAGTTTTATTAAATATTTGAAGACAAGGCTTTTGTTCCATACAAACGCTGTTGATTTGTGCCATGCTACCATCAAGGTTCTTAAGCAAGTCTTTCATAGAATCGTATAGGGAGTCCAGCGAGTAACACTTGGTGTTTATAAACTTTGTTCCCAACTCCTTCTTGATTCTCGCAGAAGTTGTAGTTTTCCTGTTTTGAGCATTCCACAATGCCTGTGCTTTGGCAAGTGTCTTATTAAGTGTCTTGGCTTAAAATGAAACACTTACTTGGAAAGCAACTCAAGAGCTCTCTTCTGTTTGAAT
>SEYY01022978.1:32500-37500 GCA_009176605.1 Armadillidium nasatum | reverse complement strand
GCTTTTTCTAGATCAATGAAGCACTTAACACAACTTTCCTTTTATCTCTATTTCTCTCCTCAATCATTTATACTGTAAAAATTTTACTCATACAACCCCTTCCTTCTCTTAAACCCAGCTGTTCCTCTCATATCAACCCATTCATCCCTACCCTATTCAAAAGAATTCTTCTATACATTTTCCCCACTACGCTAAGTAAACTTATCCCCCAATAACTCCAGCACTCAAATTTATCCCCTTTACCTTTATACAGAGGAACCACACATGTATTCTGCCAATCTTGAGGTACCACTACCATTAAATTTAATAATTTTACCATCCATTGCACCTAACTCACCTCTCTTTCCAACATCATCTCTCCACTTATTCCATCCTAACCCATCGATTTACCTCTTCTCATTTTCCCTATTGCATTACCTATTTCTTCTATATTAATTCCTCTCTCAAACTCACACATCATCACTCCCCACCCATCACTCAATACAGCCTCGCTTTTAACTTCCCTCACATTCAGCAACCTACTAAAATACTCCATCCATCTTGCCACAACATTTTATTCTTATTGTATTATTTCTCTTTCTGTAACCTTTATCCCCCTCCCTTCACCTCCCCTCTATTCCTAATCTTATTCACCTGCTTCCAAAAAAAATCTTATTCATTTCTTTAAATCTCTCCACTATTTTATTATCCCATTTTACATTTGCTCTTTCTTTCACTCTTTTTACACCCCTTTTAACACTCCTCTTTTAATTTTTATAAGTCTCACATTCCTCTATCCTTTTTGTACCAAATTTTTTTCGAAAGCTAGCTTTTTATCACTCGCAACAATTCTCACCTCCTCATACCACCATTCACTTCCTTTATTTTTACACCTCCCTCCCACTCTCCTTACCTCACAAACAATCCCTGCACTTCCTATCAACGATTTCCTTAACCGTTCCACTCTACCAACCGCACCCCTTTTACTTCTTTCCATCTGAAACTAAGCTCCCCTCTAAATTGCTCCTCCATTCCCTCTTCCTCTAATATCTCCACTTTGACAATCTCCACTACTCTACTCGTACTCCAAATCTTTCTCCACCTCTCTTTACCCTAATTTTAGGAGGTACCTAATAATGATCAGGTATCCCTCTAGTAACTCTTCTAAACACATTTACATCTAAAATTCAATCACTTATTCTTTTCTTAATACTTATGTAATCTAGTAAACCATTTATACATTTACCCCACTAACCTAAGTCAACTTGTGTAGCAACTTTTAATCAAACCAAGTATTTCCTATTATTAATCTATTCGCCACGAAAACTTCTACTAGATTTTCTCCATTTATATATCTGTCCCACACCCAAACAGGCCCACCACCCCTCCTCCCCTGTCCACACCAACCTTCTCATTTAAATCCCCTAATAAGCACACAATTGTACCCTCCTCAAAACCACTCAAGCAGTCATTCAGTTTCTTCCAAAATCTCTTCTTTCTTCCTCCTTTGCTCCATTCACCGGCACGTACGCAAAAATAAACACCCATTCATCTCTATTATACCTCAACTTCATCCACATTCCTCTTTTCGATATTTTTCTTCAAGATATTTTTTCGCACTTTCTCATGCATTCCCACCATCTTTAACTCAACACTGTAGCCACCCCTTGGTTAGCCCCACTCTTTCTCCAACACCAGAATAAACCCTTTGAAAGCCAGCAAAATTGACCTCCCCCTTCCCCTTAAGTTTAGTCCTAGTCAAACACAACAAATCCAACTTCTTTGTTTACCATACTTCACTAATTTCCATCTATTTTATATCATTATTTAATTCCCTCACAATTAAACATCCAATTTTACATACCGCTGAACCTCTTTTAACTCCCAATCTCTCAAACCTGATAGTATACGGTACCCCACATCCATCGAACTGTTGAATCCTCTCCCTACACTATTGTAGGTCATTCCCTTCTGAACTCTCCATCGCATGTCTTCTCCTTTGAGTTTATCTCGTGCGAATCTTCTACTCAGTCTCATCCTTTATTTGTACAACCAACTCTTTACTCCAGATTTAATGGATATGCTCAATTTTACATGAACTCTACTGGTAAAGTCTAGAACACGCTTTCTTTATATTTTTTTCCGACTTCCATGGATTTCCACACTTTTAAAGGTTGTCAATCAGTCTATGTCTTTCTTAGATTTGGCTTTCGTTTCCGGTTTTCTTGCAAATCAAATAGAATTTTGTAAAGTTATTATCTGTGTCCACATAATGTTATATATATATATATATATATATATATATATATATATATATATATATATATATATATATATATATATATATATATATATATATATATATATATATATATATATATATATATATATATATATATATATATATATATATATATATATATATATATATATATATATATATATATATATATATATATATATATATAATATATAATATATTATATATATATAATTTATTAATAATTAAATATTTTATTATAATATTTTTAAAATTTAAAATTGAAATAAATTTAAGAATTATAAATAATTAAAATAATATATATATATATATAATATATATATATATATATATATATATATATATATATATATATATATATATATATATATATATATATATATATATATACAATTATTAAGTGCTAATTAGGTTCGCACTGAGATATTTATTTAAATATTCTTTCTCCCTAATAATCACTTTTTTTTAAAACACAGATGTTAAAAACTGCTTTATTAGTAACATAATATTTCTTTTAAGTATGACAAATCCTAGCTTTCGTGGAGCATTTTCGCTCCACCTCTTTCAGGGTGTGTCAAGAAAAGAATTGTTGTTATGACTTTATTCCTCAATTATGAATCCTGAGCTGGTTGGTTGTTTGATTCATTACTTCCTGCCCATTTCTCCAAAGTCCGCTTAATGCTGTCACACGAAGAGGAATGCTTCAAGTAGTTGTTCGTGATACTATCTAATTTGTAGTTTCCAGTGTCTCGATTAAAGTTTATACTGTTTTTAATTGCGAAGGATTCGTAAAATTTTTTCGGAAGTTATGATTGTTGATATATTTTAGTGTTTCGAAGTTGTCTATATTAATCATATGTCCTTCTTTTTGCAGATGGGAAATTAATGGTGAAAGCTGATTATATGTGCGAAGGTCATATGAGTGTTGGTATCTACGTCTCTTGATGTCTGTGGTTTCTCCTATATATATTTCTTTACATGAGTTGCATGGAATTCCATAGATGGCGGATTGCAAATTATTCTCGAGAATAATTTGCAATCCGCCATCTATGGAATTCCATGCAACTCATGTAAAGAAATATATATAGGAGAAACCACAGACATCAAGAGACGTAGATACCAACACTCATATGACCTTCGCACATATAATCAGCTTTCACCATTAATTTCCCATCTGCAAAAAGAAGGACATATGATTAATATAGACAACTTCGAAACACTAAAATATATCAACAATCATAACTTCCGAAAATTTTACGAATCCTTCGCAATTAAAAACAGTATAAACTTTAATCGAGACACTGGAAACTACAAATTAGATAGTATCACGAACAACTACTTGAAGCATTCCTCTTCGTGTGACAGCATTAAGCGGACTTTGGAGAAATGGGCAGGAAGTATGATATCAAACAACCAACCAGCTCAGGATTCATAATTGAGGAATAAAGTCATAACAACAATTCTTTTCTTGACACACCCTGAAAGAGGTGGAGCGAAAATGCTCCACGAAAGCTAGGATTTGTCATACTTAAAAGAAATATTATGTTACTAATAAAGCAGTTTTTAACATCTGTGTTTTATAAAAAGTGATTATTAGGGAGATATATATATAATATTATATATATATATATATATATATATATATATATATATATATATATATATATATATATATATATATATATATATATATATATATATATATATATATATATATATATATATATATATATATATATATATATATATATATATATATATATATATATATATATATATATATATATATATATAATATATAATATATATATATATATATATATATATATATATATATATATATATATATATATATATATATATATATATATATATATTATATATATTAATATATATAATATATATATATATATATATATATATATATATATAATATATATAAAAATATATATATATATATAATATATATATATATATATATATAATATATATATATATATATATATATATAATATATATATATATATATATATATATATTTATATATATTATATATATATATGATCATTAATTCATGGTTTGTTTTTACATTCGAAAGATAACATTGATAGACAAATGTAATGTTCTTCTGTTTTATCTCACAGAATGTGAAGTATCATCATGCATCTCTATATTTAAAATAACATTTCATAACAACTGCTAAATGAGTCCTTCATCTGTGTCAAAACCGGTAAATTGCATAATTACTTAATTATTAAGACCTCACCATTGGAAGAAATTTTCAAAAGAATACCAATGAGGTATAAATATATCACAAGCAATTTAAGGTTAAGGGGAGTTTCGTACGAAAATACTTTAATAGAAAATATAAATTTCTCAATTATGAACATACTCCTTTTATCTATTTTTCCAATCTGTGGCGAATAGAATTCTTTTGATATTATATAAAATAATATAAAATAATTTCATAGACTTTTGCATTCGTTCAAGGCCACAAGACGTTGCAAATGGTTTGTTCATGCATTTGCTGCGAGTTGATGAAGCGTTTATTCATTGCAATGTCAGTTGTATAAACTTGATCTTTTTGTATATTCCCTTTTAGATAAAAATCAAATGAATTAATGACACGTAAATTTACCAGCCATGAGATCGACGTTCTCCTTCTTGACTATTTTCAATGATAAATTTATTTGCGCAAATATCGAATAAAGTAGTTAAAAATGTTCTGCATTTCTACAAT
>SEYY01022978.1:22500-27500 GCA_009176605.1 Armadillidium nasatum | reverse complement strand
ATATATGTAAAGTTGACATAGCTTCTTTCCTAGTGAACCTTAATCTAATTAGGAAGAACAAAGCCAGTACTAAAAGGTTTCCATATACTCATTTAATACACTGTGGACATTTCACACCGTATCTCGGTCCGTCTTCAGTACAAACTAAATTTTACAAATTTCTATTTTAAAATACAATCAAAATATAAATTCATTAACTATCTATATGATATTTAAAATAATAATAATTGCAATAAAAAAAATAAAATAATAATATTAATATTGAAATAGCATAAATAAAAAAAAAGTCTGGACCATTTTGAGATATAGGACTTCATTATTGAGTGAAAAGGACAATAGAAGAAGCCTGAACATTTAAAGATGTGCAATGAGTTTATTTATAAAACTTTAAAATTTTACGATCAAGAAGGGAAATGCATGTTGAAGAATAGAGAATTAAAGGAATAAAAAGGATGGGTATTCATGGTTTTTTAAGGCAGAGTGTACAGAAGAACAAAGAGGAAAGTCCGTACTAAAGTAAACTCCTCTATGCTTATCAATCAATCCTCACTTTTAATTGAAGACCAGTTTGGCCTACATTCGCTGCATTACAGCTGGCACACTTAAATAAATAAATTAATGAGAATTTGAGAAGCATTGGGTGAGCTCCTTGTGTCTGAAGAAGCTTTAAATTGAGAGGGAGTTAAAATTTATAAGAATGAACTGACATTGCGGGAATGTAGCTTCAATTATAGTAAGAATATTTCTATTAAGTGAGATGTAAAAGATCCTATATAAGGAAGTTTTAAGTATATTTTTGTTTGAGTGCAGTAAGAAAATGAAGGGTAGGTTTGAAGATATTAGTGAGATAATAGTTAATACGTTTTTCCACTTGAAACTTTGGGAATAAATTAAAATGGAAAAGTATTTTCATAAATTTAATGTCTGTATGGATATATATATATATATATATATATATATATATATATATATATATATATATAATATATATAATATATATATATATATATATATATAGTAGTAGAATGCAAAATTACAATTACCTCGTGCACCTGCCATTATAGGATCTATAAAAGAGATTGTGTGCTTGGTTGATATCGCCTTATAATAGTAGTCTTTATGAGAAATATTACTCTGTCAAAAACAGTAGTTGTATCCCCGGCTTTAAGCTTGTGAAATCTCTAGTTAGTTTTTTTATTTTTATTTTTTTTTATTTTTTTATTTATTTCTTTTTTAAAATATATTAATTTGATGAGGTTATTTCTTTATGATGCTAAATTATTTATAACTCATTCATTATCACATAATTTTGTATTCTACAGAAATATTTCTTTCTTTAACAGTCGGTGGCGACTTTTCATGGATTTTTCCACTATATAAACTCTGTCAAGTAAATATTATATGCTGAAGAACATGTAATTTAATTCAAAATATTAAAGATAAATTAACTCGAATCAAATTAAAATGGGGAATAATGTGAGAGGGGAAGGGGGCTAGAACTATCTTCATCCTACAGAATATCTATTGACAAGGGGACTATGTAACACTTCTAACAGAAATTTCAAACTTCCCTAATATATATATATATATATATATATATATATATATATATATATATATATATATATATATATATATATATATATATATATATATATATATATTATGCCTCCTCTTGTGGGAAAAAGCCAGAGGCCACTAATTTCCACCAGCAATACTTGATTCTAATCGTCAAGCAACAGTATGTCACGATACACGGCTCTTGAAAGTGAACAAATCAGAGGAAGTTGGGAAAACAGATAAAGGAAGTGTGTTCCAGACTTTACCAGTAAAGTACATATAAGAGTAAGCGTAGCGGTTAAGTTTGGGGTCGGAGAGTTGGACAAAGAAAGATGAGACTGTGTAGAAAGGCATGTCGCACGAGCACTTCTCAGTGGAGGAGGTATGTGACGGGAGAGTTCAGATTGTAATAGCGATAGTAATGAGACAGTGACATAACAGTTCGAAGGGCAGAAAGAAACTGGAGAGAATTAGTGAGAGCGGGAGAGTTGATAAGACGGAAAAACAATAAACCCATCATTGTCAAGAAGAGCTATATATATATATATATATATATATATATATATATATATATATATATATATATATATATATATATATATATATATATATATATATATATATATATATATATATATATATATAGAGAGAGAGAGAGAGAGAGAGAGAGAGAGAGAGAGAGAGAGAGTCGAATTTAATTTATATTGCAATAAAAATTATAAACATTTAAACTATTTTACAACAAAATAAAACAATGAAACTTTTCCGTTATTTAAAGTGATAAAGGGGAAAACGCATTTTCTAAAAACGAAATTTTATAGATTGAAATAACAATAAAAATAAAAATGAAAGAAAACAATAAAAATTTTAAAGAAAAATAAAGTGAAATTACTAAACAAGTATTCAAAGAAGAAATTAAAAGAAGTATTTTATGAAGAAGAAAATTATTGTCTTTATTGTTCTTTTTACTGCAGGGACTAAACGTGTATTACAAATAATTACTGACGCCATTTTTAAATGGAAACCAAAACAGGGAAAATATTCTGTTAGAGAAACGAGAAATAAAAGAAAAGAAATAATAATAAAAGAATTGACTTCAAGGATTGTGCACCGGGGAATTATGTTTGCCGGTGACAACTCCTTCTCCGGCTCCGGCGACAACTGCTTCGGTTACGGCAACAACTTCGGCTTCTGGTTTTATCAGTGTTAAATATTCCCTCTGCTCCGAAATCAGGTTCTACTTAATACCTGTTCCAGCTTCAAATACTTGATTTCATTTTAAAGTTAAAATATTTATTTATCAAAAATTTATAGACTATTGGCTATAAATTTTATTTATAGCCAATTTAAATTTAAATAAAAAAATAAGAACCTACGAAAAACAACAAAAAAACACACAACAAAAAAAAAAAAAAAAATATATATATATATATATATATATATATATATATAATATATATATATATATATATATATATATATATATATATATATATATATATATATATATATATATATATATATATATATGTAATTGTTTATTCTTCCACTGGTTCTCTCTACGTATTCGACAAACTTGGTGCATTTCGACTCGTCTTCCAACACCTATATAAAAGAGTTGATATTTTTTATTACCATATCACAGACGCTTTACAAATTACACTTCCTTTTAAGAAAATTAAAATGATACAACAATTCAGAATCGTAGATAGCAACAGCGAAGACTTCCTAAGATAGGGTCTTAGCTGCCCCTCTCATATCATCCCCCTCCTGTGGAGAGGCTGGTACAGTCAGTGGATTATTGGCCTTTACTAATGTATTGTTTTCCTTCTTTATAAATTTTGCAGCATTTGCTTCCTTTTCTTTAATTTAGACGTTTCAAATGACAAAAACTCTTCAACAGCAAACCTTTTTTTGTTTATTCTTATACTTTCTGTATCTTCAATTTTCAGATAAAGATGGATGTTATGTACATACATGGAACGATGCTTTCTGTTCTCATGATTCTAATTTGGAGTCTTCTAAATTCTCTATTTCATGGCATAGGCCCTCTTCGTAGTTTAAAATTAGATTCATCCGTTCTGTCATTTCAAGATCTATTTCCACTGACTACCCTAAACTTTTTCTACTATCTAAGCTCAAAAATAAAGCGCATTCTCTCATCTACTTTTCTACAATCTGCAGTTTAGGTAATTTAAATGTTAATCATCGTCAATGGATTTCTTCTGTGTCTGAACTGCTGATGAACTCGCCTGTCACTATTCTATCCAAAATTATCTTGAGCGGATGTTGAAGCTCCCTACCAGTATCAAATCACTGATAGTCTTAAAGATGAAATTAATATTATTAATGTTTTCTTCACTTTTATTTCTTCTCCTTATTCTGTGAAAGTCTTTTTACTTCTATGACCTCCTACCAACATAACTCTAAATCCTCTTCTTCGTTTTTTAGTCTTTCGAAGGAAAAATTAATGATTACTGAAAGAACACCTTTTTGAACACCTTTTTGAAACTTTGGTGCTGCTAACTGGTCAAGTTTGTGGTTGGTCTACTACCTGACCTGGTTTTTACTGGCATAGAGGTGCATATTCCATATAAAATCCCTCCAATTAAAAGTAATTAACCTTGTTAATATTCAAGCAAAAATTACTAAACATGATAAAAAAAACTTTTTTTTTCCATTGAATTTGTAATAATTTTTTAAGTTCAACATTATACAGCTCTTTCTGACATTTTACAAAAAATTTCAACTATGTGTTACTTCCCCCATCAAGTATTTTTCAACAGAACAACTGCATTCTTACTTTCCACTAAAGCTGAAATCTCCACTCAGATATTTGTCACAAATTCTATTATTATTACAGTGCTATTCCACCTTGTCCAACCACCTATAATTTATTTATGCCTAGCATTGCAATTTCATAAAAATATGAAATATTTTACCTCTATGAGTTTAAGACTACGAAGGCTTGCTGTTCTGATAGTATCACTTCAAAGGTTCTCTATACCTATGTTTCTGTGCTTACATTCTGCCTCGGCAAAGTGTTTCGTCTCTGAATATCAACTTCAACTATTTTTTCCTGCTGGAAGTGAGCGCTTACTCAATTTGTGCCGAATGAGTAAGTGCCGTTCTCTCTATTCAACCTTTTTTTCGAATCTATCCTTAATTAACAGGAAGATTCTGATACATTTTAGACTTTCTATATTTATCTCAGATCACCAGTCTAACTTCCGTAAGAAGCGCATAACTTAATTTTTTTCCTTTCTCTCTTACATTTTTCATCTGCTCTTTGGAATTTGTGGGAATCTAATGCTGCCGTATAAGACATTTTTGAAAATTTCGATAGGGTCTGGCACAAAGTTTTATTTCTAAACTTCCCTCTTTCAGAATATATCTTTCTCTCTGATTACATAACACATGTTGTTGCTTGCCACCATTCG
>SEYY01022978.1:0-10000 GCA_009176605.1 Armadillidium nasatum | reverse complement strand
ACTATTTGGAGGAAATAGGAAAATGAAATTTCCATTTTAGGATTTGTCAATATAAAAAAAAAAAAAAGCAATGCAATATAGGGTAAAAAAAAAGAAAAAAAAAAAAGTTTAAATAAATTGAAACAATTTCATTCACTAAAATATATAATATATATATATATATATATATATATATATATATATATATATATATATATATATATATATATATATATATATATATATATATATATATATATATATATATATATATATATATATATATATATATATATATATATATATATATATATATATATATATATATATATATATATATATATATATATATATATATATATATATATATATATATATATATATATATATATATATATATATATATATATATGCGAGGAAGGGCTGAAAAATAACGCATGTTGATTCGTATGATGATGGAAACAAGAATAAACAAGTACAGACTTGCGTTCGAAAGATTGAAGCTTCTATAATAGATCTGACACGCAAGCGTTATAGGCATTTGGTTTCATTGTTGAGCAGTGAAAGAAAAATGGAAGCTAATAGTGATACTTTATGGAATTAACTTGCAGTGATTACATTTTTTGGCATGCCGAAGGTTTAGAAAATGTGGCTGAAATTCATTGTGGTTTGCTCGAAGTGTTTGGAACGGACACTATGCAACGTTCGTCGATGGTTCTGTATAGCAACTCTTTCGAATAAAGGTGAATGTCGATTCCTGATTCTCCTACAGGGATACTGACCAACATCATGCTCACGTTCACGAAATTATTTAGGGAAGTCAATGAATTAAACAATCCTAAATCGCTTATATGCTTGCAATTTCGAATGAGCGTGTTCAGAAAATAATTTCAGATTTAAAGTATCGAAAAATTTGTGCGGCGTTGGGTGCCAAGGCAACTGACAGTATATATGAGGAAACAAGGGGCCGATATTGGTAATAAAATTCTAAACTGTTTTCGTCGAGAGGGCAATCAATTTCTTTAAAACATTGCAACGGGAGAGGAAACGTGGGTTCACCACTACGATCCAGAAAGAAAACGAGCCTCTTTGGAATTCAAAAAAACAAGCTCACCTGGCGTACGTAAGTTTAAGTTTAAGACTCAACCTTCGATTGGTAAACTCGTGCTGACAGCAATCTGGAATGTGGAGAGCCTCGTCTATGCGGAATATCTGTCGAAGACCATGACTGTAAACTTCGATCGTTATTGTGAAACTCCAGAAATTGAAGAGCCACATCCACATCCGTCGAATAAGACCAAACCGCACCTTTTTCCTCAATCATCATGACAACGTTCGACCACATTGCAGTGTCCTGACGCTTTAGAAGCTTCAAAAGTTTCAAAAATTGAGCTTCGAGGTCATTGATCACCACTCTATAGTCTTGATCTGGCCCCCAGTGATTTTCACTTTTCAAAGTTGAAGAAAAGGCTCCGAGGAGTGAGATTTTGTTCCGACGCGACGATGAGGGGAAGAAAGTGGTGGCAGACTGGTTCCAGAAAACAGGGGAAGGCTTCTTTTCAACCGGTATCGAGAAATGGGTTCAGCGTTTGTGAAAATGTATTTATGTGAGAAGAGATTGCGTAGAAACGTAATTTTACATGTTCATTGAATAGACGTTTGAACCTCTTTCAGCCTTTGCTTCCTTATCTTATCTGCAGTGTATGAGATTTCAAGGCAGAACAGTCGTTACTTTTAAGCCTACACTCATATATGGATTTGGTGGGGTGGTAACCGCCACAATTCACTTATACACACACACACCCTACCTCTCAGCACCCTTCTCCACAGTCATCCATCTCACCCTGTTCTCCGGAACTCTCTTTCCTTCGTCTAAACTTAAACCCCTTTCCTCTAAAATCTCTCTCACTATATCCATCCACCACCACTTTGGAAATAAGATAAGGATAAGGAACGAGATACAGATAGAAGGTGATCGTATGAACCCTTAGGAGAATATTATAATATATATATATATATATATATATATATATATATATATATATATATATATATATATATATATATATATATATATATATATATATATATATATATATATATATATAAATATACAATTTGAACAAGTGAATAAAACTGCAATTATACTGAAAAATACGTCTTTTTATGGTTTAAAATAAGGAGTTAATGTATATACCATTACTTTACACTTTTAAGACATATTTTGCTTTGTAATTACAATTTTATAAACTGAACATAATTGCCCAACGTAGACCGAATTACCCCATTTTACGGTATATATATATATATATATATATATATATATATATATATATATATATATATATATATATATATATATATATATATATATATATATATATATATATATATATATATATATATATATATATATATATATATATATTTTTTTTATATCACCTCTGGTGGGCAAAGGCCAGAGGCCTACCAAAATTCCACCAGAGTTGGGGGAAAAGACGGAAGCCTGGTCAAACTAAAGGCCGACATGTCCCGATACACGACGTTTGAAGGTGTGTAAGTCATAGGAAGTTGGAAAAATAGAAGAACGGAGTGTGTTCCAGACTTTACCAGTAGAGTACATGTAAGGACAGAGCATAGCGGTTAAGTCTGGGGTCAGAGAGTTGGACAGAGAAAGGATGAGACTGTGTGGAAAGTCGAGTCGCACGAGCCCTTCTCAAAGGAGGAGGTATGCGACGAGAGAGTTCAGAAGAGCAGTGTCCATTGTAACAGCGATAGTAAAGAGAGAGTGACGCAACAATTCGACGGGCAGAAAGAGATTGAAGAGAGTTAGTAAGAGCAGGAGAGTTGATGAGACGAAATGCCCTTGACTCCACCTTCTCTAGGAGAGCTGTATGTGTGGAACCACCCCAGATATGGGAAGCATACTCCATACAGGGGCGAACAACACCCCTATACAGAGCAAGCAACTGGGGTGGAGTAAAGAAATACTGAAGGCGCCTCAGAACACCCAACCTCTTAGAAGCTTGTTTAGAAAGAGAGGTAATGTGATCTTTCCAAGAAAGATCACGAGAAAAGGAAACACCGAGAATATTAAGAAACAGATGAAGGTCTGAGTTGAGTGTTTTCGAAGAAGATATCATAGTTGTGTGGAAGATTGTGTCGAGTGGAGAGATGGAGGAATTGAGTTTTGGTGGCATTGAAAACAACCATGTTTCTCTCTGCCCCAATTAGAAATACGAGATAGATCAGAGGTCAGCTGCTCCAAGGCAACCCTCCTTGCGTCTAGTAACTGTTGTTGAGAGGGGCGCCTTTCAAATTGAAAAGAGTAATGAAGGGTGGAGTCATCAGCATAGGAGTGGATAGGAGATGAAGTAACAGAGAGAAGATCATTAATGAATAGTAGAAAAAGTGTTGGGGATAGGACAGATCCTTGAGGAACACCACTGTTAATAGATTTAAAGGAAGAAGCGGTGGCCGTCTACAACAGCGGCTATAGAACGACCGGAAAGGAAATCAGAGAGAAGGTCACAGAGAGAAGGATAGATTCCGAAAGAGGGAAGTTTGGAAATCAAAGCTTTGTGCCAGACTCTATCGAAAGCTTTCGATATGTCTAGCGCAACAGCAAAAGATTCACCGAAATGCCGAATAGCGGAGGACCAAGAGTCAGAGAGAAGGGAAAGGAGATCACCAGTAGAGCGTTTCTTACGAAAGCCATACTGGCGATCAGAGATAAGATTAGAACAATTGAGATGTTTCCAAATCTTCCTGTTAAGGATAGATTCGAAAACTTTAGAAAGAACGGAGGTTAAAGAAATTGGAAGATAGTTAGAGGGCTGAGAGGGGTCCCCTTCTTAATATATATATATATATATATATATATTATATATATATATATATATATATATATATATATATATATATATATATATATATATATATATATATAATGTCTACTCTGATAGGCTTAGAACAGAGGCCTACCAATTTCCAACACAGTTGGGGAAATGTAAAAAATCTGGTCGCTAATGGCCGACGTGATCCGATAAACGGAGTTTAAAAGTATGCAAGTCATAGAAAGTTGGGAAAATAGATAAAAGGATTGTTTTCCAGACTTTACCAGTTGAAAACATGTAAGTTTCTGCATAGCTGTTAAGTCTGGGGTCAGAGAGTTGGTCAGAGAAAGGAAGCGTGGTGTCTCACAAGTTCTTCTCAATGGAAGACGTATGCGACTGGAAAGCCCCCATCCACTCTGTTACCCACGGTCGTTACCACAAGAGGCTATGGTAGATAATCTTTTATTTAAATTAAAAAATTATAAATAAATTAATTGATTTATATATATATATATATATATATATATATATATATTATATATATATATATATATATATATATATATATATATATATATATATATATATATAGTATATATATATATATATATATATATATATATATATATATATATATATATATATATATATATATATATATATATATATATATATATATATATTATATATATATATATATATATATATATATATTATATATATATATATATATATATATATATATATATATAATATGAATAAATAAATTGCTTCTTTTAAGCTTAAATTTTATTACAAACAGGATAGCAAATACTATGTGCCAAAGCATTTTAATTGGGTCACATCATGAAGCAAAAACTTAAAAAAAAAAAAAAAACATATGAAAATATATTAAATGATTAATTAATTTAACCTCTACGTTTCAACATAAAAATGTCATCATCAGGAGGCTGTAAAAAAAAAATAAAAAAAATAAATAAATAAATAAATAAATAAATAAATAAATAATATATGCAATATATAAATTATGAAATGTTTGAAAAAGAAAAAAAAATAATTATAAATAACAAACAAAATAAATTAAATTAAAATGTTGCAGTTAAATTATACCATCCATAGCATTAGACAACTAGACAAGTGTCAATAAATTAAGGTTCAGGTGAAGAAAATAAGTAATTAGAGTGAGCATAATAACGAAGAACCATAACACAATAATAACAAGATATATATAAAAAAAAAATTATTCATAAAAAATTTATATATATAATTTAAAATAACACGAATTAGCAAAAGGGAGCAAATTTGACTTGAACACTTTAAGAAGAAAGAACAAAATGAACCAAACTTAGTATACTATCATTGAAGGTAGTGGAATTAAAGTGGAACAGATACACGAACACACTAAAACTGTGTAACATGTACACACGCAACACACATGCACACAAACATACACCTGCACATATACATACATACAATCTCAAATACCTATGCATACACACTTGCACATATACATACAAACATACATAATCACACATATACACATACACACACAACATATACACATACATATACATACATACGGATGCACATACATACATATACATACACATACATCCATGCACATATAAATATATAAATAGTTACTTATACACGTATACATACATAAACATACATATGTATATACATACATACATACATGTACACATATACATACATACATACATACACACATACAACATACATACATACATACATATACACACATATAAACATACACATACATGCATACATTTACATACATACACGAAACATATGCATACATACATGCATACATACATGCATACATATATAAATTAGGAGTAATCATTCATGCTGCTTGTTTCTTTCTTTAGAAGGAGAGATTTGGAAGAGCTGGATAACTGTGGGGGGGGGGGGAGAAACAATGTCTGTGATAAAGAAGGTCAGCAGGAGACCAAATTAAAGATAATAAAATGAGGATTTTAAGAAGATTGAACTTCTAAATAAATGGAGGACTAGACAGAGAAGGAAACTAATTAGGTACAATATAAAGGGGAGTAGTTGATGTACTGGTATTGAGTTCTGGCTTGTGTTTCTGAATATATAAGGATTCTAATATGCGGAGAGAAGATATATCAGAGTGAGAGTTTAGAATTGTGAAATGTTTAGGAAGAGGAAAAAAGTTACAGGAGAGAGAATGATTGCGAATGTTAGAGAAAGAAGGAGAGGACAAAGGAAAGAGATGTGCGAAAGGAAATGCCTTGATGTTCAGAAATACGTTTGCGAAGGAGCCTTGTAGTGTAAGCCAATATAGCCTCTATTACATAGGGGACAGGAAAATTTATACACTACAGAGGCTTTGAGGAGAGGAGGAAAAGTAGGTTTATAGTGAAAAAAGGAAGAGATCTTGAAAGGAGTATTGTAAGAGAAATGGAAGTGGATTTGAGGAAAGTGTGATGATAGGGTTCTTCGAAGATTCCGGAGCATCAAGGTGGTGGAAAAGTCGAGATGAGGAAAACTGAAATACAGAGTATTTTTGGAGGCAGTTAAAACACTGTGTGATGGCAGATATTTATCATTAAGAAAATTGAAAATGTACTGTGAGACTATGTTGGGAGGGAAATTGTGAGTGTCAAATAGTTTGTGAAGAATCGCAAATTCTTGATGCAATAAGTGGTAAGAGGAGGAGATACCAAAAGCTCGATGTAAGAAGGCTAAGATGGTGTTGGTTTTTTGAGATAAAGGGGAAGCACTGTAAAAATTGGTTATGGACGGTGTGACAGATGGTTTACGGTAAACTGAAGTTAGAAAAGTAAGAGGAGTGGAAGTAATTGAGATATCAAGAAATGGTAAAGTAGAATGTTGTTCATGTTCTATGGTGAATTTAATATTGGGATGAAGTGTGTTGATGTGTGTTAAAAATTTGTTTGCGGAATCAATTAATGGAAAGAGGCAGAAGATATCGTCTACATATCGTTTGTAAAAAGTTGGTGTTGTGATATGGGGAGTGGGAATAAGAAAGGAGTCTTCAAGCTGAGAAATAAAAAAGTCTGCAAGAATAGGACCTAAAGGAGAGCCCATAGATACTCCATCTATTTGTTTGTAGGTGGAGTCTTTGTGGATAAAGAAGGTGTCCAAGGTGGCAAGGGATAATAATGTAGAGAAAGTAGAGCGATCTAAATTATGGAAAAGTGAGTGATGTTGAAAGATATGGTTGATGAGAAGGTCTGTGGTTTGTTGAAGGGGAATGTTGGTGAATAAAGATTGAATATCTAGTGAGCACATAATGGAATTTTGAGGAGAAACTGATTGTAAATGAGAGATAAAATTGTAAGAATTAGAAACAGTATGAAGAGGCGTAAAGGAAGTTTTAATGATTTGTGCTAAATATTTGGCGAGATGAAAATTATGCATGCGATATGCAGCAAGAACTGGTCTGAGAGGAAGGTTGGGTTTGGCATTAGGGGCTCCATATATATATATATATATATATATATATATATATATATATATATATATATATATATATATATATATATATATATATATATATATATATATATATATATATATATATATATATATATATATATATATATATATATATATTATATATATATATATATATATATATATATATATAATATATATATATATATATATATATATATATATATATATATATATATATATATATATATATATATATATATATATATATAATATATATATATATATATATATATATATATATATATATATATATATATATATATATATATATATATTATATATATATATATATATATATATATATATATATATGTATATTTATATCTCCTCCGGTGGGCAAGGGCCAGAGGCCCACCAAATTCCACCGGAGTTGGGAAAGTCACATCAAGATCGAAGGAGGCCAATATGTCCAGACACACGGCGCTTGAAAGTATGCAAGTCAAAGGAAGTTGAGAAAACAGATAAAAGAAGTGTGCTACAGACTTTACCAGTAACGTATATGTAAGATTGAGCATAGCGGTTAAGTCTGGGGTTTGAGAGCTGGACAGAGAAAGGATGAAACTGTGTAGAAAGGCATGTCGTACGAGCTCTTCTCAATGGAGGAGAGAGTTCAGAAGAGCAGTGTCTGTTGTAATAGCGATAGTATAGAGAGGGTGACGCAACTGTTCGACGGGCAGAAAGAGATTGTAGAGAGTTAGTAAGAGCAGAAGAGTTGATGAGACGAAAAGCTCTAGACTCCACCATCTCTAGAAGAGCTGTATGTGTGGAACCCCCCAGATGTGCGAAACATACTCCATATAGGGGCGAACAACACCCCTATACAGAGCAAGCAACTGGGGTGGCGTGAAGTAATTCTGAAGGCGCCTCAGAACACCCAACCTCTTAGAAGCTTGTTTAGAAAGAGAAGTAATGTGATCTTTCCAGGAAAGATCACGAGAAAAAGAAACACCAAGAATATTAAGAACAGATGAAGGCTTGAGTTGTGTGTTTTCGAAGAAGATATCATAGTTGTGTGGATGGTTGTGTCAAGTGGAGAGATGGAGGAATTGAGTTTTTGAGGCATTGAAAACAACCATGTTTTCTCTGCCCCAATTTGAAATACGTGAAAGATCAGAGGTTAGTTGCTCCAAGGCTACCCTTCTCGAGTCTATCAACTGCTGTTGGGTGGGACGTTTTTCAAACTGGAAGGAATAATGAAGGGTGGAGTCATCAGCATAGGAGTGGATAGGAGATGAGGTAATAGAGAGAAGGTCATTAATGAAAAGTAGAAAAAGTATTAGGGATAGGACAGAACCCTGGGGAACACCACTATTAATAGATTTAAAGTAAGAACGGTGGCCGTCTACAACAGCTGCTATAGAACGACAGGAAAGGAAATTAGTGAGAAGATCACAGAGAGAAGGATAGATACCGAAAGAGGGAAGTTTAGAAATCAAAGCTTTGTGCCAGACTCTATCGAAGGCTTTCAATATGTCCAGCGCCACAGCAAAAGATTCACCGAAATGCCGAATAGCGGAGGACCAAGAGTCAGAGAGAAGAGAAAAGAAGATCACCAGTAGAGCGTTTCTTATGAAAGCCATACTGGCCATCTGAGATAAGATTAGAAGAATTGAGATGTTTCCAAATCTTCCTGTTAAGGATAGATTCGAAAACTTTAGAGAGAACGGAGGTCAAAGAAATAGGACGGTAGTTGGAGGGTTGAGAGGGGTCCCCCTTCTTCGGCACAGGCTGAATGAGCGCACGTTTCCAGCAAGAAGGGAAGGTTGAATTAGAGAGACAAAGACGAAATAGTTTACCAAGGCAGGGTGCAAGCTCGGAAGCACAAGTTTTGAGAATCACAGAAGGAATACCATCGGGACCGTACGCCTTCTTAGTATTAAGCTCAAAGAGAGCAGAAATGACATCTTTAGAAGAAATTCTAATTTTAGGCATAATTGAGTTAGAGGGGGTTGAAGGAGGAGGAATAGCTCCGGAGTCGTCTAAGGTTGAATTAGAAGCAAAAGTTTGAGCGAAGAGTTCAGCTTTAGATGAAGGTAAAACAGCAGATGTGCTGTCAGAAGATACTAGAGGAGGGAAAGAGGAAGAAGCAAAGTTAGAGTTGACATTTTTAGCAAAATGCCAGAAAGAATGTGAAGAAGAGTAACCAGAAAGATTGTTGCATTTCCTACGGAGAAATGAGTTTTTAGTGTTACGAAGAATAGATTTTGCACGATTCCGGGATGAAATATAAGTACAGTGAGTTTCTGGAGTTTGAAGACGACGGTAATCCCTGAAGGCAATATCTCTGAGGTGGGTAGCACGAGAACAAGCAGAGTCAAATCAAGGTTTGTTAGGTTTAGTAGAAGGGAAAGAATATGGAATGTAAGCCTCCATGCCAGAAAGAATCACCTCGGTAATGCGTTCAGCACACTCCGAGAGACCCCTCCCACGGAAGCAATATCATTCCACGGGAAATCGAAGAATTACGACCGCAAGTCCGACCAGCTTGCCGCACCGAAGTGCCACAAACGTTTCCTTTCAATAGAAGGGGGTCTTTCCTGCGGAAGACTTGAAGAGATAGAAGAGGATACAGAGATAAGAAGGTGATCTTAGGAATCCAGAGGAGGAAAGAGTTTAACAGTATAAAGAGAAGGATTAGAAGTTTGGTAAAGGTC
>SEYY01022977.1:72500-75000 GCA_009176605.1 Armadillidium nasatum | reverse complement strand
TATATATATATATATATATATATATATATAATTATATATATATATATATATATATATATATATATATATATATATATATATATATATATATATATATATATATATATATATATATATATATATATATATATATATATATATATATATATATATATATATATATATATATATATATATATATATATATATATATATATATATATATATATATATATATATATATGCGAATTGTACATCAAGAATGAGGGTGAAGAGGGAACTTAGCATAGGAGTGGTATTGAGACAGGTGTGTAATGTCGCCATGTTGTTTAATCCATTCAATGGATTGTGTAGTTAGAGAAATGGAGATAGAGAAGGGAAGGGTATTAGGTTGAGAAATATGGAGGGTGAATGGGATGTGAATGTTTTACTTTTTCCAGATGATGTGTTGTTGGTGGCAGAATCTGGAGAAAAGTTGAAAATACTTGTGAGAGAGTTTGAGGGGAAATGCTCTAACATGAGATTGAAAGTCATTCCAGCAAAGAGTAAAGTTATCAGTATTGGAGGTGGGGATGAGGAGATGTAGAGGGAAGAATGGGTGGTGTAGAAGTGGGGAGATAGAAACTTTTGGAGCTCGATGAATTCAAATATCTAGGAATGTTGGTTGAAGGTAAGGGTGGGAAGGAAAAAGAAATAAAGAATAGAGTGCTCGAGGGAATGAAAGTGTTGGGGGGCCTAAGAGAAGTATTTAGGAAAGGAAAAATTTTGAAAGAAATAAAGATAAGAAAGTTTGAATGTATGTGTTTACATCCTGTATTGTATGGGTGTGAAACAAGGATGATAAGTGTTCAGGCGATGAAAAAGTTTGAATGTCTTTGAGATTAAAGGTTTGCGAGCGATAGGTAAATTGAGAAAAATTGATATGATTAGAAATGAAAGAATAAGGGAGATGTGTAAATGGAGCTAAAATGGTTTAGATATATGTGTAGAATGAATGAGGACAGAATGGTGGACAAGGTACTTAGATCCGAGGTGGATAGGGGTAGGGGGAAAGAAAGGCCAAAGTGGAGATGGATGGATGGAGTGAGAGAGATTTTTGGTAGAAGGAATTTGAGTTTAGAAGAGGGTAGAAGACTTGCGGAGAACCGAGTGAGATGGAGGGCGGTGGTGAAAGGGGTTGAAAGGTAAAAATGGGTATGTTTGTAAGGGAATTGTAGAGGGCACCACCCCACGAAAGTGGGAAAGGTGCTAAGTGAAATATATATATATAGTATATATATATATATATATATATATATATATATATATATATATATATATATATATATATATATATATATATATATATATATATATATATATATATATATATATATATTAGTGATGGCATACGCATTCGTATGCTCATCAAAATTAACATCCGCATCCGCACGAAATTCAACATCCGCATCCGCTTTCGAAAATTCAACATCCGCATCCACATCCGCATCCGCATCCGCAAATTAGAAAAAAATGACATCCGATCCATCAATAATATATGTATATATATATATATATATATATATATATATATATATATATATATATATATATATATATATATATATATATATATATATATATAAAAATGTGTGTGTATGAATTTGTAAATATATTTCATGGAACTGAGTATTGATTGTTTGGATTACATTTAAATTATAATTACTTTTAAAATTACTATTTAGAATTCCAAATACCTTATAATTACTGAAAGGTTCATTAACTGCATTTTAATTACACTAATTAAAATTAATATTACATTTTATGTAATGAGCGTATAATTTATAAAATAATTTCTTATTTCATTACATAGATAAAAGTAAGCTCGCAATTTATGGGTTCTAAGAAGCTTACGAGCCCACCCATCAAAAAAAAAAAAAAAAAAAAAAAAAAAAAAAAAAAAAAAAAAAAAAAAAAAAAAAAAAAGGAAAATCTGGAAATAAAAATACAATCTTTTTTATTCTGGTTAATGTAAATTTCTAGGATAATTAAAGTAGATATACCGTGAAAATGGCGAATTTGGCGCGTGATCATAAAATCTGTCAAATTTGTTTATTTTTCGGTCAAAAAATAATAAAGGCCTAAATAATTCCCAAAAAATAAAAAGAAAACAGAAAAATATTAAACCTATGAAGATGATTTTAATTCATTTATAAAAGTTTCAAAGAGAAACTTTGTATTCTATGGCTACAGACGAGAAGTTATTTGAAGAAATTTAATCAATCAATTTTCAGATAAATTAAAGACCGAACATGATGTCCCGTTCCACATAATGAGTGTTGTTATGAGGTTTCTTTAATTCCACGGACTTTTCAGAATCATAACAATAGCAAACTTTTGATATGTTTTTTTACCTTTCCAAATAAAAGATCATCATATACCAAATAATTTTTCCAAACAGTATCATATATATATATATATATATATATATATATATATATATATATATATATATATATATATATATATATATATATATATA
>SEYY01022977.1:62500-65000 GCA_009176605.1 Armadillidium nasatum | reverse complement strand
TATATATATATATATATATATATATATATATATATATATATATATATATATATATATATATATATATATATATATATATATATATATATATATATATATATATTATATATATATATATATATATATATATATATATATATATATATATATATATATATATATATATATATATATATATATATATATATATATATATATATATATATATATATATATATATATATATATAAATCCGCATCCGCATCCGCATCCGCATCCTCATCAAAATTAACATCCGCATCCGCATCCGCATCCGCATTTTCGAAAATTCAAAATCCGCATCCGCATCCGCATCCGCACTTTCGAAAATTCAACATCCGCATCCGCATCCGCATCCGCACTTTCGAAAATTTAACATCCGCATCCGCATCCGCATCCGCACTTCTCCAAAATTCAACATCCGCATCCGCATCCGCATCCGCAAATTGGAAAATATGACATCCGATCCATCACTAATATATATATTGCAATTTCAAACTCCCTGATCGCATACCTCCTCCATTGAGTAGAGCTCGTGCGACACTCTTTCTACACAGTCTTATCCCTTCTCTATCCAACCCTCAGACCCAACATTTAACCACTATGCTCAATCTTACATATATTCTACTGGATAAAGTCTGGAACACACTCCCTTTATCTGTTTTTTTCCAACTTCCTTTGACTTGCACACTTTCAAGGGCCGTGTGTCTGGACACGTCGGCCTCTAATGACTAGGATAGAACTTTTCCAACTTCGGTGGAATTGGTAGGCATCCGGCTATTGCCCACAGGAGATGTAAAATATATATATATATATATATATATATATATATATATATATATATATATATATATATATATATATATATATATATATATATATATATATATATATATATATATATATATATATATATATATATATATATATATATATATATATATATATATATATATATATATATATATATATATATATATATATATATATATATATATATATATATATATATATATATATATATATATATATATATATATATATATATATATATATATATATATATATATATATATATATATATATATATATATATATATATATATATATATATATATATATATATATATATATATATATATATATATATGTATATAAGTTTATTGTAATTCATATTATTTTCCACTTCCTCTCCTTCAGGGTAAGATTACCATATAAATGATCAGGAAATGCTGCGTCTCCTCCTGTCAAAATCTTTTGAACTATTTCTTGGCAATATATAAATATATATATATATATATATATATATATATATATATATATATATATATATATATATATATATATATATATATATATATATATATATATATATATATATATATATATTTATATATATATAATTTTAATAACATTCGTTGTCTTTTATCTAATTTCCCCTGTGTCGAACATAATCTCTCTTCTTCAAGACGTCATCTCTTGTTCTTAGTTGAAACTCTGATGCTTGAGTGAGCTGACTGTTTCCTCCTACTATCTATATCCTCAATCTTCAATTGAAGATGTAGGCTGATGTAGCGCAAACGTGCACAATGATGTTGTTTGTTCTCGTGTCTTTAATTTGTAATCTTTTGAACTTTCTACTTTATGGGTTAAACTTTCTAGCACCTCTACAACGAATGTCATTTATTCTGTCCATTTATCTCCTAACTGAATATACTATAAAAAATTCTTCGGCTATCTTAACTCCAAAATAGAACCCTAATTTTTCTTCTCCTGGCTCTGAAATCATCATTTTAGGGGATTTCAAGGATCACCAGTTGATGTACTCACCTACCACTTTGCCATTGAAAACAACGTTGAGCAGCAGTTGGTGCAACTCTCTACCCTTATTCCTGACCGTCTTGGTGATGAATCGACTTTACTTGATGTTTTCCTAACTTTTTATCCTTCTTCTTATAATGATAAATTATTTCCCCTTTGGGCTCATTCCATCATGTTATCTTTGTATCTTCTTCTGTCTCTTTAAGTTTTCCATAAGAACAGGCACCACCTTCGGCGAAGAGACGTTTGAGGCACTTCGCTGCTCCAAACTGGTCTAACTTCTCTGATTTCAAAAGGAATGATTACTCTTTCCTTGGAAGGAGTCCCCCTAGGTGTGCAGAGCCCCTAACCGAGGTGATTATCTCTGGCATGGAGGCGTACATTTCATATTTTTCTCTTCACCTTAACCTGAAAAACCTTGGTTTTACTCAACTTGTTCTCATCCTATTCGCATCAGGGATGCTACTTTCAGGTATTACCGTCGTCTTCAAACTTTAGAAACTCTTGCAATTTATATTTCATCCTGGAATCGTGCAAAATATATCCTTCATAACACTAAAAAGTATTTTCTCCGTAAAAAAAATGCCATAATCTTTGTTGTTCCACTTCCTCGCGTTCTTTCTGGCATTTCGCAAAAAAATGTCAACTCTAACTTTGCTTC
>SEYY01022977.1:55000-57500 GCA_009176605.1 Armadillidium nasatum | reverse complement strand
GCAACGGTGATGTTTAAGTAGGCAAAGGGCATCATGTTCTTCAAGCAGATATTTAGATAGAGCGCAAATTTGTGCTTTTGCGCTCTTTAAAAAGTTGTTATGCCCAAATGCATAAATATATGTAAGCAGAAGAGCTTTTAAACCGTTCTATTATGCTTTCTTTTATCGGTGGTAGAGCCTTCTGTACATTTACTAACTGCGACTCTGTTGTTAATGGGTTCGAATCCTGGCGTGCGGAAAAATTTTCTCTGTCTATATATATATATATATATATATATATATATATATATATATATATATATATATATATATATATATATATATATATATAATATATATATATATATATATATATATATATATATATATATATATATATATATATATAATCATTGATAATAACCAGAGTGAATAACGAAATGAAACTCTAATCTTATAAAATGGTAAAGTGTATCGTCAGCGTTAACGAATACGAGTGATAACACACGCCAGAATGAATAGCAATATCAACCTCTAAAATAATTTCCTCCCCAAGAAATATGGAGTCTCTTATTGCCCGAAACAAAATGGGTTATATTAAATGGGAACCCTTTGCTTCATTATTCCGAATGTGATCTCATAAGATTCGCTAATTTTTTTTTTTTTTTTTTTTTTTTTTTTTTTTTTTTTTTTTTTTCATGTGTGAGGCTGGTGAAAAATTCTTTTTCTTCCCAGCAATGAATTATATCTAATCTAAAGCTTTAGAATTTTTAATAGGATAGATTCACTTTAAAGAGGGTTACACATACATTCCTATCTAATATATATATATATATATATATATATATATATATATATATATATATATATATATATATATATATATATATATATATATATATATATATATATATATATATATATATATATATATATATATATATATATATATATATATAGAAAATTAATGTCTGCTATTGGACTCGAACCAACAACTTTTAAGATGGTAAATCTAACGCGCTAACCACTCTGCTACGGCAGTACAAAAGTGAATTGCATTGGAACTTGCTCACAATTTACATTCGCAACGTCAAGCCCAAAGGACTTGCCCGACTATATATATATATATATATATATATATATATATATATATATATATATATATATATATATATATATATATATATATATATATATATATATATATATATATATAAACTGTCTGCGAGTGATGGACTCGACCTTTGACCCCGTTGCCCCTTGCTCGTGTTGCAGTCGTGGGAGTCCTTTGGGCTTATATATATATATATATATATATATATATATATATATATATATATATATATATATATATATATATATATATATATATATATATATATATATATATATATATATATGAATAAGTAAGAATGAGCATATAATTTACATGTACTGTATTTAACATGAAGACCAAAAAAAAAAATTTTTTAAATTCAATTTAAAATTCTTAGTTCTCAGATCAAAACATAACATAAAATAATTTAAAAAATGAATAAATAACACTGGTCTTCAACATTTTAGAGGTCTTAGGTGTATCAACGGTTCTGCTATGGTTTTTGAATGAAGAATTTAAAAATGTACAGTCGTCAACAGAAGTTCGTTCCTATTAGGCTGGAAATAAATATTTATATAAAATTGAGATCATTTCATAAAAGCTCTATTTTGAATAAAAAGAAAATGAAAACATTCAGCGGGGCTTAACTAAACTGTGATTGGCTGAACCTGAAATGATCTCCATTTTATATAAATATTTATTTCCAGCTTAATAGGAACGAACTTCTGTTGACGACTGTACCTCATTTTCATCTATCAGGTTAAGTTTTTATGAAATAATTAATAGGAAGTATTGAATTAAAATGATATTTACAAAAAGTAAGACCTCTATTGAATGTGAAATATTAGGATTTATTACTAAAATCCTATTTTATTAATGTTTCTTAAAATTGAGATAGTTGAAACACTAGATCTGACAACGAAAATTGGATCCATTCCTAATGCAAAAATGAAATCAGAATCTTTGTGGGACATATTAACCTTATTAAAAAAAAAAATTTCAGATACAGACGTTATCAATCATGAGGCCTTGCACTAAATTAACAAATAATCATTAAAATATCAATAGCGATAAAATAAATTGCTAATTTATGAAATCATTAATAAAAAGTATTTGAATTAAAATGATGCATAAATTTGAGTAAAAAAATATGTCACCTTGGAAATATTTTGAATACATTAATTGCATTTTAATTGCAATACTCATATATATATATATATATATATATATATATATATATATATATATATATATATATATATATATATATATATATATATATATATATATATATATATATATATATATATATTTACTTATCATTTTTAGCAACCGCAAATATATACATATATATATATATATATATATATATATATATATATATATATATATATATATATATATATATATATATATATATATATA
>SEYY01022977.1:20000-22500 GCA_009176605.1 Armadillidium nasatum | reverse complement strand
TGTTTTGTTTTCCACTGCATTTTCCCTTCTTATTAAAATTATTATCTCTCTCTACACTTAAAATATAATTAATTTACTCGTATATATATATATATATATATATATATATATATATATATATATATATATATATATATATATATATATATATATATATATATATATATATATATATATATATATATATATATATATATATATATATATATATATATATATATATATATATATATATACAGAGAGAGAGGTATTAAATTATCAGATTACTGAGTTCAACTGAAACATTTATTTAAAATGTTATGAAATTGAAAATAAAATATCATTTAATAATATATATTTCATTTAACATTATTATTATTTATTTTCAAAATGCTTCAATTTTAATATTATTATCATTATTATTATTATCATTTCTATTATTGCTTTCGTCAATTATTTTATTTTATGAAAATTATTTTATTATCAGGATTATATTAGGAACTTTGCATTATTTAATTATTTTATTATAATTATTTTATATAATGTCAATGATTATAATTATCATGGTGAAAATTGCAAATATTGTTATACCTATAAATATAATTATTACTATTACAATTAAAATTATATATAATTTTTATCATTAATATTATTATTATTTAAATTCATTATAATTATTAATATTATTATTTTTATTATTGTTATTATTTTTATATATTATTATTATTAATAATTATTGCGATTAATATAAAAGCACCACTAGTATTATTGTAGTGTTTTTATTTTGTAAGTTGATATTTATGATATAATTATTAGCATTTATAATCCAAATTTATTGTTGTTATTAATTTTACTATTATTATTATTAATACAAAAATAATTATTAGTAATGGGAGTATTAGTAGCTGTAGCAGTATATTTTTAATCTTTCTATTTTTTCTTATTTTTGCTCTAAAATATCATTATTATTATTATTTTATTATTATTATTATTATTATTATTATTATTATTATTATTATTATTATTATTATTATTATTATTATTATTATTATTATTATTATTATTATTATTAACGTTTGACATCTATTCCCATCAATTTATTGTTTTCCTTAAGACAAATCACTAAAGTGAAAAAAAAGAAAAATTATTTTCAATCGAACTTTCAAAACCGAGAAAAAAAATTAATGAACTTAAAATGGAAATGATAAATTATCTTTCAATAAGAAGTATATATATATATATATATATATATATATATATATATATATATATATATATATATATATATATATATATATATATATATATATATATATATATATATATATATATATATATATATATATATATATATATATATATATATATATATATATATATATATATATATATATATATATATATATATATATATATATATATATATATATATATATATATATATGTATATTAGAACATTAATAAAACAGTTTTAATATTTTTTACAAGCTATAACTAAGTATTTTTCAAGTGAATTCTTCAAAGAACTAGCAACATAAAAATGGCAACAAAGCTGAAAAAACTAGCCACAAACCGCCGAAAGTACATTTCTAAAATAAATTGATTTCCTTTAAAACATCATTCGCAATTGGATCCATATAAAATACTCCTCTATTAATGTTCTTATTATTAGAATTATTAATAACAAACTACTCAAGAAGTCTCCTCGAAAAAGTGTTCTGAACAGTTTTGACAGGGGGAAAACTATTCACATTTATGAAATGTTTTTCAATATTCCTGTGTTGTATCAATGCAAAGTTTAAATCAAAGGTTCTGAGGCTATAAGAATGTTAGTATTAGAATGTTAGTTTATCGACATCTGTGCTTTCTCGTATATACAATTTGCTACAACCACCATAAGCCATGGTTTGTGAGATGCATGATGTTAAAGTTAATATGCTGATTTTTAAAGTTTTTATGTATTAAACTGGATTTAGGGTGATGCCGCATTTAATGCTGAATTTTTAGCATTAGATAAAATAGTGAATTATAAAACAATAGATAGTAATAAGAAGAAAAATGAAAATACAACTGAAATATCAATAAAAATAATTAAATATGCATTTTCACAAGATATCGGTTTTGTTAAACAAACTCTTTATTTATTTTTATTTTTATTTTTTTCCGTTCTTTTTTCTTTTTTTCTTTTTTTACAATTCATTTTCTCATTTCCTTTCTTATTACTTTCAATTGTTCTCATAATTCGATATTTCGATATTGTAGCTAGAGTCACAAATCCAACTTTGTGTAACTAAATTCGACATAATGCATAAATAAATTAAAACAATAACATATCGAATTTAACGTCCTGTAACTCAAAAACTATTGCTCGTTGTGCATTTGGTTATGTAAACATTTTCCACTGTTTAGATTGCCCTGTCCACTGCTGAATTGGCTCTCACATTTTATGATATACCCTGTATATATATATATATATATATATATATATATATATATATATATATATATATATATATATATA
>SEYY01022977.1:0-5000 GCA_009176605.1 Armadillidium nasatum | reverse complement strand
TTATCTTTTCCAACTTCCTTACTTACACACTTTCAGCGACGATTGGCATGTGGCGAAGATTATTCGGTATTTCCCAATATGGTTTAGAGCCTCTGCCTTTCCCACCGGAAAATAAAAAAAAAAAAAAAAAAAAAAAAAAAAAAAATTTTTTTTTTTTTATTTTAATATGTATATAAGAAAAACAATAAATTTCGAACTAATGTTACAGAAGCAACTTTTACAGGGTTAACGACCAATTTATTCATTCATCCCTTATATTTATAAAATTAACTTAATCAAAATACATTTTGAAATAGGTTGTAATTTCCTCATCATATTTCAATCACTCAAAAGAACTTGAATTCCTGAAATAATTATTTTGAAGAATGCATTTCCTGATTATTTAATAGACAATATATTTAGAAAACAACATTATGCTAAACTTCAAGATAAACCTGTTACTAAGCTATCTACATCCAAAGATATCCTTTATATGAAATTGCCTTTTATGGGAAGACTGAGTAATGAAATCGGACGTAAATTTGAAAGTATATTAAATATAAATTTCCCTCAGTTCAAACTTAAATTTATTTTTTCGATTGAAAATAATATTGTAAAATTTTTCCCTTTTAAGAAAAATCTTCATATACTTTCATGTTCATCGGTTATTTATAAATATAAATATCTGTGAGGCTACCTGCATAGGAAAGACAATTCGCTGTCTTTCTACGAGGAATCACTGAACATAAATAGTATTTCCTTTAGCATATTGGATCAATTACATCATCCCAATTATTCAGTTATAAGTTCTCATTACCTTCACATAGCAATCATTGTATACAGGATAATAACTTTGAAATTTTGGATCATGCAGAGGAATCCGATCTCCAGATTTTGAAGTCCTTATAATATGGCAAAGTAGACCGAATTTAAATGAAATTTCTCATTCTTAAAACTATTAAATTTGAAGTGAAAATTTCAATCTTGACGGTCTTTTTACAATATTTTTGCTCTGTGATTTTCTATTATATATAAGGTTAGTTATGAATTTTGTCATATTTAGTATTTTATGATATGTATTTTTCTATGAGCTTGAAAATGGTAAGGTCGAAACTAGTTGCTAATTTTTCCCTTGGAAATGAGTAGATTTTTTTTTTTTTTTATATATTATATATATATATATATATATATATATAATATATTATATAATATATATAATATAAATATATATATATATATATATATATATATATATATAGTAAACTTTAATTCAGAGTTAAAAATTTCAGTCATTGTTTGAATTTGACTTAAACTACAAAAAGCAATAACGCTTTTCTAACAAACTGACTTATGTTCGTATAAAAAACCATATTTATAACACATGATTTTTATGTTTTTACTTTTATTCGCTTTTCTTCACTTGCTGCTTGCCTTTTCCCGTAAATCTAAAATGATTCATACTTTTTATTCTTCTTTTCTTTGATTGAATCCTTCCTTCCACAAATTTTCTTCCTATTTATGTCTCTCGTATGAATATTAGGAGTTCTATTTTTTAAATTATCCAATCTAATAGAAGCTTTTCTTAGCATCTATAGTATTATTATTCAAGCTGTTTCAATTAATTTAGCATTGTTACTCAAATCTATTTTTCGATTCACTGAACATACACACAAGTTTTTTGAGTTCAGATATCATCGAGTTCTTTTCAATAGTTTTCTTGAAATCCTAAGACCAAACAACAGGTCATATAAATGATATGATCACTGACAGAAACTTGTCTTTAGTGGACTTGTCATAATTTCAATGAGCAATTTTTGGACAATATTGTTTTCAGTTTTACACTGCCGATTCTTCAAAATTTATTCAAATTTATCAATAAACTCTTCATTGCTTCTTTCCATTCTTTCATCTTTTCTATTGAAGCTCAATAACTGCTGCAGTCTTTTATGCATAATCCGAATAGAGCTGAGATCGGGGCTTATTCCTTGATATCCTTTATCAAAACATCCTTTATTTATGACTATATATATATATAATATATATATATATATATATATATATATATATATATATATATATACTATATATATATAATATATATATATATATATATATATATATATAATATTATATATATATATATTACATATATATATATATATATATATATATATATATAATATATATATATAATATATATTATATATATATATATATATATATATATATATATATATATATATATATATATAATATATATATATATAATATATATACTATATATATATATATAATATATATATACTATTGTGTTATTGCTAAGGTTCATGTGGTCCTTATGTAACATGTGTTTGTCAGCATATTACATCATTTTCAAATAAATTCTCATGGGAACAAGGGTATTGAAATTCATTTGAGCTTGAAAATAACAACAAAACATTTCCCTCATTCAGTTTTCTGAAAAAGAAAAAGAAAAATGTGACAATCGCAAAGAATTTTCGGAAAAAATACTTTTGATTCTTTGTGAGGTCGTTAGTTTGATTTTTACTTATTCAGAAAAAAAAAATGTATTGAAAAATAGACATTTTTTCTAAACGTTCTGACAAATGTGACTTTTTGGGTTTGAATAGGAGTAGTAGGGATAATAATAATAATATAATAAAATAATAAAATAATAATAATAATAATAATATTAATAATAATAATAATAATGATAAAAATAATAAAAATAAAAAATAAAATATAATAAAATATATAATAATAATAATAATAATAAATAATATAATAAATATAATAATAAAAACTTTATAAAAATGACAATAATAAAATAATAATAATAAATAATAATAATAATAATAATAATAATAATAATAATAATAATAATAATAATAATAATAATAATAATAATAATAATAATAATTTGAAAAAGATATTGGACGACATGAAAGAAATTGAAATTAACTGAAGACTTCTACAAGCTTATCATCAATACTTTTTGAAAATAAATTTTTTCACTGACGCAATTACTTAATTAAATTATTCTTATATAGCTTTTGACAAGCAGAAAGCGTAATTAGTATATATATATATATATATATATATTATATATATATATATATATATATTATATATATATATATATATATATATATAATAATATAATATGTTTTCCTTTTGTGTGAAAATTCTAAAGCCCAACCAATTTTCAATTGAGTTGGAAAATTATATGGAAGTCCAAATTAAGTTCGACAAGTCCCAGTACAGGCATTTTAAGTTGAACAGTTCAAAGTAAGTTGTGAAAGTAGATAATTGGAGTGAATTCAAGACTTTACTCTGAGCAGTGAGCATAGAGTTTAAGATTGTGGTCGAATTTAATAGTTATACACAGGCAAGATGAGATTGCATAGAAAATCATGTCTCAAGAGCCATTCTCAATAGTGGAGATATTTAAATAGAGACTTCAACGATGGTTTTGAGAGTGTGATACAAAAATTTGATGTGCTAAAAGAGAATGAAGAGAATTAACGAGAATGTAAAAGATTTCAAGCAGTTGTATTACATTATATATTAAATTACTTTAGAATTATCATTACTTAGGTCAAATTAAGAATACCTTTAGATGGAAGATCACACACCCAAACATAAACACAAACACACACACACACATATTATATATATATATATATATATATATATATATATATATATATATATATATATATATATATATATATATATATATATATAATATATTAAATATATATATAAATATTATAATACTATATAATATATTTATATATATATTATATATATATATATATATATATATATATTATATATATATATATATATATATATATATATATATATGTATTATATATATATATATATATATATATATATATATAATATATATATATTATATATATATAATATATATATATATATATATATATATTTTTATTTTTTTTTTTTTTTTTTTTTTTTTTTATATTTATATATATATTATATAATATATATAATATAATATATATATATATATAATATATATATATATATATATTATTTTTTTTTTAACTTTTTTATTTATATATATATATATATATATATATAATATATATATATAATATATATATATTTATATATATAATATAATAATATATATAAGATGTGTGTACAGCAATTAATACTTTTTCCTTTAGGTAAATGTAAAATAATTTAAATTACAGAAAATCCCAAAACATCTTAGTGAAAATTTTAATTTTAACGTTAACTTACCGTTATTTGCAAAGGTGAACGAAAGTAGCGAAGAAAGAAGAAATAATCTAAGTAATTCATCCACAAAGAAAGTCTCCTGTAAAATATATATATATATATATATATATAATATATAATATATTTATATATATAATATATATATATATATTTAAAATATATATACACGATAAATAGAATCATGTTCAAAGGTATTCTTGAAACGTTTTTAGTGATGAATTTGTTAATGACCTCATTTAAATGATATTTGCCAAACGTTTGTAATCTCCTTCTCTTGCATTTCTCAAGTCTTTCACTTGAGATTCTATTTGTTGTTAGATAAACAATCCCACACGAAGCTGTCCAGCTGGTATCAAAACAATAATATATATATATATATATATATATATATATATATATATATATAATATTATATTATAATATATATTATATATTATATATATATATATATATATATATATATATATAAATGGCAATTCTGATGGAAAAAGTCGATTTGTAGAAATGTTAAAATTACTTGCAATTCAAAGATTGAAATATCCTCATACAAAGAGCTGGAAGAGTTCTGAGCCCCCCAAAAAAATTAAGTTGACTAAAACGTTGGAAAAACTTATAAGTAGAGTTTATAAGTAGAGTATGGTACCTCTAAGTAGTTTGTATTGCAAGAGAAAATATGATATTATCATGAAAAATTATGGGAAAGGTTGTGAAAAGAATATTTAAGAAAGTGGTTTGACTATTTTCGA
>SEYY01022976.1:80000-87193 GCA_009176605.1 Armadillidium nasatum | reverse complement strand
GAGAAAAATGATTAAATATATGTTAAAAACGAATGCTTTAATTAGAATATGTATTTTAATTTCTTTATGAGTAATAAAAGCAAGGAAATAAACATATTTAATTAAAATACTGGAAAGTATATTATTATATTTTAAAGGGTAAATATTTAAATGAGAGATATTGTATATAGATTCTATAATAGTAATTGGATAATAGTAGAAATATTATTGCTTTCGCAACAGTGACAATATATAATATATATATTATATATATATATATATATATATATATATATATATATATATATATATATATATATATATATATATATATATATATATATATATATATATACTATATATATATATATATATATAAATATAATATAATATATATATATATCTATAATATATATATATATCTATATATATTATATAATATATATATATATATATATATATATATATATAGAATGCTTACGAGTGCCCTAATGGACAATTACTTTGTCCAATGTATATATTCTAAATAGCAAAATTAACGCTCCATTTATAATTTATCAGTTGGGAATCCCCGACGACATTATAGGGTAATGGGAGTGTTTGTGTGTGAAGGTGTGTGCCCGTACTTACCCAAATAATGCAGTTTAGTATCGATGGGCTGGGCGTAGGTGCCATATCGACGAAATACGGTAAAAGGGCAAACCAGCCAAATTAGGAGAGTGACGTGGTAGGTGAGGTAACGTCACGAGTGCATGCACATACACCCTGCAGGTTTGCACAGCACCCTACTTGTATGCCACGGTTTCCCAAGGTCTCGGGGGTTCCCACAGTGGGGCACCACATTTTCCCATTATGTACAGTCGTGAACAAAAGTTCGTTCCTATTAGGCTGGAAATAAATATTTATATAAAATGGGGATCATTTCAGGTTCAGCCAAAAACAGTTCAATTAAGCCCCCTCTCAATGTTTTTATTGTCTTTTTATTCAAAATAGAGCTTTTATGAAATGATTTCCATTTATATAAATATTTATTTCCAGCTTATAGAACGAGCTTTTGTTCACGACTGTACAACTGTGTGCCATATATTTACATGTTACTACCCGTTTTGTATCTTCATGTCCTCCTATTGAGTTGTTAAGTGGGCGTAATTTTGCTCTTCTCCGTAATATATATATATATCTATTATATCTATACTATAATCTATAATATTTACTATATTATATATATATATATATATATATACGCTACTACTCACTCATATACATCACTATACATATTTTATATATTCGCGGCATCGTACATCAAGTATCGGATCGGGTATCGGCAAAGTTTATGGGATAAGTCTCGGATCGGTTAGTAGTATCTGGCATTCACGGCAATATTTCAGGGTTATTCGGTATGGGTATCGGTTCTTCGAGAATTTTAGGTATCGTATCGGTTCGGTTATTTTTTACCGCTTACTAATATTAGTATATATATATATACTATATATATATATAATATATATATATATATAATATATATAATATATATAATATATATATATATATATATTGTAATCATACCTTTTCTTTATTTATTGGTTTCATTCAAGTCCTAAAGATACAGTGTTTGTTAAAACGCAAACCTGATAAGTAAAAAATGCAATAAAGAAGGAAAAACTTTTAAAAAATTTAATTTCTTTTTTTTTATATCTCCTCGATGATCAAAGGCCTATTAATTTAACCGAGTTGGGAAAATCCGATCTGTCGTTATAAGCGAATGTCGAAATAATGAAGTTAAAAAGATGGGAGTGAGTTCTAAGCAGTAGAATATGTTATTTGAGCATAGCGGTTAGTCTGGGGTTGGAGAGTTGGACAGAGAAAATGAGATAATAGAAAGAGAGTCGCACGAGCCCTTCTCAGTGGAGGAGGTATGCGACGAGAGAGTTCAGAAGAGCAGTGTCCGTTGTAATAGCGATAGTATAGAGAGAGTGACGCAACAATTCGATGTATATAGAAAGAGACTGAGATAATTATAATGAGAGCAGGAGATTTGATGATTTGATGAGAATAAAAGCCCTAGACTCTACCTTCTCGAGGAGAACTGTATGAGTTGAACTACCCCAAATGTGTAAAGCGTACTCCATTCAAGTGAGAACAACACCCCTATACAGAGCAAGCAACTGGCGGTGGCGTAAAAAAACCAGGAAGGCGCCTCAGAACATCCAATCTCTTAGAAACTTGTTTAGAAAGAGAAGTAATGTGATCTTTCCAAGAAAGATCACGAGAAAAAGAAACACCGAAAATATTAAGGAGAGATGAAGGTTTGAGTTGCGTGTTTTCGAAGAAGATATCGAAGTTGTGTGGAAGATTGTGTCGAATAGAAAGATGGAGAAATTGAGTTTTAGATGCATAGAAAACGACCATGTTTTCTCTGCCTCAATTTGAAATATATTTATTAAATTAAATAAAAAATTTCTGAAAATCTAATATCTTCTGAGTGTTAATTAATATCAGAAACATGTTTTAAGATTTTGAATTTTCAATTTTATACCAGCTGGACTTAACTTAACTTTTCTTATGGACTCCCTTCGGATCATAAAAGTTTTGAGGTTTCCTTCAAGGAAAAAAATTTATTTCGGTAGTCATTAATATAAGCTAAGCCTTAGCTATACGAGTATATGGGGGTCCACATACGTATAGTTAGAACTCAGAGATCCATAATATGAGCTAAGCTTCATGTACTCATAATATGAGTATACGGGGCCCACATACGTATACTTAGGATTAAGGGGGTCTAAAATATGAGCTAAGCCTCATATACTCATAATATGTGTTGGTCCACATACGTATTGTTAGGACTCAGGGGGTCCATAATATGAGCTAAGCCTCATGTACTCATAATATGAGTATGTGGGGCCCACATACGTATTGTTAGGACTCAGGGGGTCCATAATATAAGCGACCCCTTTGCTATATGAGTATATGAGGGTCCATAAGTCTAAAGTTAGGACTCAGGGTTCACAAGCAGAAAAGTGTTGGAGAATATTTTGGCGAAAGATGTCAGGTATGTGAAAGAGCCTATGATCATTATGAAGAATAATAGAAAAGAGTATATGCTTGATTCTACTTATGTTCTAATAAACGAATTCTAGACTCTCCTCCGACCTGATTATTGATAGTTTAAAAATTCTTTCTCATAAGATTAAATCTAAACCCAAAAGTTATTTTTAATTCAAACAAATTTGAACTTTGAAATTATTTATTATTTTACCAAACAGAAACTCTGGTTTTATTTTCAGTTATTTCACATTCAGAAGTTTAATATAAAGCTATTTCTCATTTCTCTCTCCTCTTCTCTCTCACTGCTACTCTCTCTCTCTCTCTCTCTCTCTCTCTCTCTCTCTTCTCCATTCTTCAAACTTTTTCAGTCTTTCTCTCTCTCTTCACCTTTCTCTTTTTCTATGTTTCACTCTTCTACCTCCTTCACTTTCACTCTCTCTCTCTCTCTCTCTCTCTCTCTCTCTCTCTCTCTCTCTCTCTCTCTCTCTCTCTCTTCTCTCTCTCTCTCTCTCTTCAACCTCCTCTCTGCTTCTTTTTTCTCCTCTCTTCTCTCTTTCTCTCTCTCTATCTATCTATCTATCTATCTATCTATCTATCTATCTATCTATCTATCTATCTATCTATCTATCTATCTTTGTTCCTACCTCTCTTTTTCTCTCCCACTTCTCTTACTTTTATCCCTCTATGTCTTTCAATATTTTCCCCTCACTCTCATTCCCTCTCTTATCCTCCCTTTCCACTCTCACTTCTTCTTCTCACTCTTAGTATCCCTCTGTGCCTTTGTAAATAAAAGCACTCGAATGTTTTGTCTTGGAAGCTAAACAAGAAACAGTTCTCTTGGGATGTTGCTCTTCTTCTTCGCATATTTCTTAACATCTCTGAATTACTTCTCTTCCCCAAATTGCTATATATATATATATATATATATATATATATATATATATATATATATATATATATATATATATATATATATATATATATATATATATTATATATATTATATATATATATATATATATATATATATATATATATATATATATATATATTTATATATATATATATATATATATATATATATATATATATATATATATATATATATATATATATATATATATATATATATATATATATATATATATATATATATATATATATAATATATATATATATATATATATAACAAGGTTTAACACGTAAACTGAGCAATAAATACGGGTTGCATCGCATATATGAAATAACAATAACATAAAAAAATGTGTAATATCTAGCATGGTATTAATATTGTCTTGCCCTATTCCCTGTAGAGTTGGAATTATCGGTTCGGAAGCGCTCGTCTATGATGACTCAGCAAATGGCTTGAAATCGGCAACAAAACTTATGATTAAAATATGAAGAGAATAAGGATCTCGGTGTACCGTGGCTTAACGGTAGATTGGTTTACGTGACTGAACGTGTTTGTTTTATTTCAAATGCAGAAATAGGAAGTAACTTCCTGGAACATTTCCCTCCTATAATAGCACAATGCTCTGCATTTGCAAACTCTAAAAGGAAATTAATATTCCCTAATTGCTACTCTCTTTTTTTGAAAACTAGAAAGATTAATTAAAAGAAGGTAGCATGGTACTTAAATACAAATATTTTTTGGATGACAATTAGCTCTTTTCATAGTTTAGTAATAGAAATAAATTTCTTTATATCTTTGTAAGGAAAATAAATTTCTTCATAGCTTAGTAAAGGATTTAAATTTCTTCACAGTTTAGTAATACAAATAAAATTTCTTCATAGCTTAGTAAGGGAAAATAAATTTTTTTATAGCTTAGTAATAGAAATAAATTCCTTCATAGCTTAGTAATAGAATTAAATTTCTCAATAGCTTAGTAATGGAAATTAATTTATTCATAACTTTGCAATAGAAATAAATTCCTTCATAGCTTAGTAAAAGAAATAAAATTTCTTCATAGCTTTGTAATACAAATAAATTTTTTCATAGCTTAGTAATAGAAATAAAATTTCTTCATAGCTTAGTAATATAAATAAATTCCTTCAAAGATTAGTATTAGGAAAAAATTTCTCTATAGCCTAGTAATGGAAATTAATTTATTCATAACTTTGTAATAGAAATAAATTCCTTCATAGCTTAGTAAAAGAAACAAATTTCTTCATAGTTTAGTATGGGAAATAAATTTCTTAATAGCTTTGAAATAGAAATAAATTCCTTCAATAGTAAGAGAAATTAAATTTTTAGGTCTAGTTTCAAATTTTTAAAAATTTTCAGCCGATTCTCCCGAAATTTTCAATTATATATCTTTTTTCTCGGTGAAAAAAAGTCCATTTCTAGCTTTTTTCAGAGTCTATAACGATTAAAAAAAAATTTTTTTTTTGGGGGGGGGGAATTTTTCAAGTGATTGGTGGGGTCAAACAACTTTTTGGAATGATTTGAAATTTGGACTGCTATATTTAGAATTCTTATGGGTCTAACAGAAACTTTTAACAGACTTTTGTTCCCAGAGAGTTTATAAAAAAAAATTTTATAAGCTCAAAACTGACCAACTATCGAAAAAAATCAACCTTTTCGAACAAAACATTTTAAAAAAAATTATATATTACATTTCTTATTTTTGGTGGTTGTATAGAGAAGGGATGGGGCAACAAATTCCACTCTATACTTTATTCGATGCTATCCGTTGGTTTCGAGATATAGCCACTCAAAATAGTTCCATGTTTGACCAAATTTCAAAAATTTCCAAAGTTTGAAACAATAGTATTTAAACAATGTACTAAATAAAAGTTGTAAAATCCTTAAAAAATTCAAAAAATAAAAAATATAGGGTAGTTTTTTTTTTTAAACAAATTTTTCCTCCGGAATGTATGTTTATTGCAAATTTTTTTTAAAGGAAAAATTCAAGTTAAGCTTGTTACTTTTTTCCTAGATTAAGATTAAGATTATTCAGATTACTAAGATTATTCAGTTATTCGAAGATTTCAAAGTTATGTGAAATGTTTTATTATTGAAAAACTCGTTTGAAATGGGGTGGTTTAACTTTAAGGCATAATTTTGAATTGCAGAAGCCTCTCGGTTTGTTAATAGTAGACCAGTTCTGAGCAATAGTAAATTTTTTTTGGACAGAGTTAATGACAGTAGAATTTTTGAAGTCAAAAATTTTAATAATAGTTCACGTTCTATCCGATTGTACACTGTTTGATCAGACTGTTTTATTATATATTTAATTTTTATTGTAATTTTATGTATTTTTTTTTCCTTTTGCTTAGTTTTCTGTTTTTTTTTAAATTTTAATTTTTTTTTTGTTATTGTATTTTAATGATGACCAACTACCAGGATTAATTAACATGGTATTCTGTAATTTTAAGTCTTTTTTTCTCTCTCTTTCTTCTTCTTTCGGACCGTTTTAAATTGTGAGTGTCTTATTTGGTCCTTATTGTATATATCGTTCGAGATTTTTGTTATCTCTTAAATTTTCTATTTTATTTTTAATCATTTGTTTTTTTGGTGATTTTATCTATCTTTTAATTTTATTTTTTTTAATTAAATATTTTTTTAAAAAAAAAAAAAAAATTTAAATTTTTTTAAAATTTATTTTAATATTTTTAAAAATTTCATTATAATATATATATACAATATATATATATATATATATATATATATATATATATATATATATATATATATTATATATATATATATATATATATATATATATATATATATATATATATATATATATATATATATATATATATATATATATATATATATATATATATATATATATATATATATATATATATATATATATATATATATATATATATATATATATTATATATATATATATATATATATATATATATATATATATATATATATATATATATATATATATATATATATATATATATATATATATATATATATATATATATATATTATTTTATCAATTTACTTAATTTCCACAAAAAATTATTATTATTTTTTAAGGACAAAAGCCATAAGGCAAAAACTCTCCAGAGAACCACATTAATAAATATTTGAAATAAATTGGAAGAAAAAGTTTTAGGATAAAAAATTCGGACGTTCCAAATCGCTTTTTGGGACAGAAATTTTATTCAAAAATTGTTCTCCCAAACGTTTACGATTTTTG
>SEYY01022976.1:70000-72500 GCA_009176605.1 Armadillidium nasatum | reverse complement strand
AACATTTCAGCTTGACAACATAGCATGTCAGCATGACTATTCGAAGGAATGGATAACGACTACATGACTTGCATGACTGTATGACTGTATGACTGTATGATAACTTCACGGCAACATGATATTAAAAAATGACTGAACAACATTTCAGCTTGACAACATAACATGTCGGCATGGCTATTTGAAGGAATGATAACGACTGCATGACTTCATGACTGTATGACTGTATGACTGCATAACTGTATCACTGCATGACAACTTCATGGCAACATGATATTAAAAAATGACTGAACAACATTGCAGCTTGACAGCATAACATGTCAGCATGATAACGACTGCGTAACATAATAATGTCATAATATAAAGATAAATTGATCGAATGACAACATAACTTTATATATAAGACAACATAACAACATGAAAACTCGACCGCATGGCCGCGTGTCACCAAGGAAAAATGGCATGAAACATGGCACCATGATATGATGATAGTATGTTGGCATGACCTAATGATAGTATGACAAGAAAAGGAAAATAATTTTTATTTTATTATTATTATTATTATTATTATTATTATTATTATTATTATTATTATTATTATTATTATTATATTAATTCCTCGGAAATTGATTATTAAATTCCTACTTCCTAAACGAGTGGATATTATTATTATTATTATTATTATTATTATTATTATTATTATTATTATTATTATTATTATTATTATTATTATTATTATTATTATTATTATATTATTAATATTAATTTTTTAATTTTAAATATAAAAATAAATTAAAATAAAAAAAAAAAATATAAAAAAAAAATTTTTTTATTGAAAAAAATTAAATTAAAATTAAAAATATGATTATTTTTTTAAACAGTAATTATAATTTAATTTTTAAAAGCAATTAGTTTATATTAATTTTAATAAATTTATTTTTCCTTTTTAAAGAAATACTTTAAAATATAATTTAAATAATAATTAATAATTTGATAATAATAATAATAATAATTTAATAATAATAATAATAATATTAATAATAATAATAATAATAATAATTAATAAATAAAAATAAAAAAAAAAAAAAAAAAAAAAAAAATAAAAAAAAAAAATTAATTATATTAATTAAAATAATAATAATTTCGTTATTTTTAGTAATAATTTAGAAAATACATTTCAAAATAAAAAATAATAAAGATTGTTAGTAATAATTTAGTAATGATTTTGTAATAATAATTTAGATAGAATTTATTAATAATTTAGTAAAAAAATTAGTAATAATAATTTAGTAATAATAATTCAGTGATAATTTAGCAATAATAATAATATAGTAAAAATAATAATAATAATTTAGTGATATTAATTTAGTTATAATTTAATAATAATAATTAGAATTAATAATTTAGTAATAATAATTTTTTCATAAAATATATTTCAAAATCAATATAATTAATTATTTATTATGTACGTAATAATAATAATGTCAATAATTTAAAAACTAATTATTTCATAATTTTCATTTTATTTTTATTAATTTATTTATATTAAATTAAAATTTATTTTTTATTTAAAAAATTTTGTTATAAACAATTTGAAAAATATCTTAAATTTTTAGTAATAATTTTATAATTTAAACTAAATTATAATTTCTATTAATTTATAATTTAATATAATTTAAAGTGTAATTTACATTTTGGAAAAGCAAAATTTATTTAATAAATTAAAATTACAAATAAAAATAAAATAAATTTAAAATAAATTTTAAAATCAAATTTAAATCTTATTTTTAATTATTTATTAATTTTAATAACATTTTTATAATATTATTTTAAATATATTAATAATATAGTTTAACTTGAAATTAATATTAAAATAATATTAATATTTATTAATTATAATTTATCTATATTAAATATATATTTAATTTTAAATTTATATAAATTTTAATTTATTTAACTTTTAATTTCTTTATTTTTAAGTAAATTGTAATTAATTTCAAACTAATTGAAAATGCATACACTGTTAATTAGTTATTTTAATTATTTATTATTTATATATAATTATAATAAAAATAACGAAAATTAAATAGTTTTATCATTAAATTTTTAAAATCAAAACTGAATAAAAAATAAATTTAAAAATTGAATATTTTTTTTATAAAATATTTAATAATTTTAATTTTATAATAAAATTTTAAAGAATTTATGTAATTATTGTAAAAATTCAAAAAAAAATAATTTAATAACTAGATTTATATAATTTAATTATATTATAATAATTATATAATTTAAACTTTCATTATATTTAATATCTGATATTTTTAATTTTATAATATAATTAATTTAAATTGATTTATATAATTATTTTAAAAATATAAAAATATAATTTAATAATTACATTTACATAATTTAATTATATAATATATATAATTTAAATTATATTATAATATAAAATTTATAATATAATATAATATATATATATATATATATATATATATATATA
>SEYY01022976.1:60000-62500 GCA_009176605.1 Armadillidium nasatum | reverse complement strand
TGTCGATAAGTTCCCTCTTTGGTTTTGACAGCTGTTTTTTACCCATAAGGGGGATGACACAACCTCAGTTTCAAGGGTTTTATGACCGAGCACCTGCTTAAAGCTCCGGAGTCTGACGAAGAAGGTTCTATGTCGCTCATTTGATCACAATCATCCGAATGACTAAATGCTCCTCTGTGTAGTGTTCCAACAGGCGAGGCAGACGATGCGCCTGAACCAGAGGGTTCTTTGGATGTTGGTGTTGTCGGGGGTGCTAAGGAATGTTCTCCGTGTACAGTTCTTAGTGAATTTCTTCCATAAACCCCATTTTCTCCTTTTAAATTATGATTCTGATGGTCAGCGTCAACTTGCTCACTTAGGGTTCTAAGGGGTCTCCTCTCCTCGTGTGAATCCCCAACAGTATCACCAATGAGTCTTTCACGATTAGCTTCCTGGTGGACTCTGACGTCACATATCAATACTTTCTTATTAATTAAATTTGTTTTTTCACTGAGATTTATTTTCGATGTGTTGTGAGGCTCGTCAGCAGTATTTTCAGCACGTAACCCAGCAGTAAAGCTTGTAGTATTGGTAAGACCTGCTTCTCCACCACCTTCTTCTACTGCTTTTGTAACAATCTTATTTTTAATCTCTTCATTTTTAGACTTAAATCTCCTGCAGCAACAACTAGCTAAGAAAGACTTGGTCCATGGGATCTCATTCTTCTTTTTCTTCTTCTTTCTTGCCTTTGCAACCCCCCTACGAGCTCTTGCTTTTGCTGCGTAGTATATACGAATATAGACGAAGATCATGATGCAACTGGGCACGTAGAAACTGCCAAACGCTGAATAAAGAACGTACCCAATTTCATCTGACACCTGAAAAGAAAATGAAAATAGAATGATAAAAAAAATTTACGGTATAATAATAATAATAATAATAATAATAATAATAATAATAATAATAATAATAATAATAATAATAATAATAATAATAATAATAACGTCTCACCCAGACGTAAATGAATACATTTGTAACGTGCTTTGTTACTAGTGGAATAAGTACCCGGTATCCACGATAGGTCTGGTTAGCCAGTGAATTTAAATAAAATAAAAAGAAAAAGAAATAATTGATTAAAAATCAGAACTATAAAACTGGAACTGAATTCCTGTAAAAATTTGGTAAATGGGAATCAGAATCCAGGAATTGGAACAGGCATCAGAGAAGAGTGGTTCTAGATTCTTAGAATCCAAAAGAATCAGAATTTTGACGAATAAAAAAAAAAAACTTCAACTGACTTCTTAATTTAAAAAAAAAAAATAGTATAGAAATTTGCTTTCAAGATTGAAGAAATTGCAAATAGATATATTATATGTTTGGCCAAGTACATTTGTGTTTCTATTAAAGTATGGGGATGAATGTTTCCTTTTAAAATTTGGCGTAAGATCTCTCCTTTTAAAACTTGGCGTAGGATCTCTCCTCTTACAATTTGGTGTAAGATCTCTGGTGTAAAGATTTTGAGTACGATCCCTTCTCTTTAAAAACATACTTGGGATTCCTTCTTCCAAATCTGTGAAGGATATCTCTTCATGAAATCTGGGGTAGGATATCTCCTCTTGAAACCTAGGGTAGAGTACTTCCTCTTAAAGTCTGACGTACGATATATCCTCTTGAAATCTAACTTACGTTATTTCTCTTGAAAACTGGAGTAAGATCTCTCCTCTTGAAATCTAACGTACGTTATTTCTCTTGAAAACTGGAGTAAGATCTCTCCACTTGAAATCTAACGTAACATATCTCCTCTTGAAATCTGACATCGGATACCTCCTCTTGACATCTGTCGTACAATCTATGTATGATGAAATATTTTGTTGTAGATAAACGCTTCTAAATTGATTTTAAGGAGGTGAATATGTATTCGTTTAAGTTACTCTCAAAATGTCTATAAAAGAAAAGTTCTAATAATCTTATCAAAGATTAAATTTCTGGAAATTTTATAACCTTAAAAGCTTTTAGATTATATAGCTGGAATTTTATATCCTTCAAACCTTTAAGATTATATAGCTGGAATTTTATATCCTTAAAACCTTTAAGATTATATTGCTGGAATTTTATATCCTCAAAACCTTTGAGATTACATTGCTGGTAATTTTAAAACCTTAAAACCTTTAAGATTATAATGATAGAATTTTATATCTTTAAAACCTTTAAGATTATATTGATAGAATTTTATATCCTTAAAACGTTTTAGATTATATTGTTAGTAATTTTATAACTTTAAAAACCTTTAAGATTATATTGCTGGAATTTTACATCCTTAAAACTTTTAAGATTATATTGCTGATAATTTCATATCCTTACAACCTTTAAGATTATATTGCTGGTAATTCTGTATCCTTAAAACCTTCAAGATTATATTGCTCGAAAGTTCTTTCTTTAAAATTTTTCCTTTTTTTCCAAGAAGATTTTTTTTACTAAGAAATCAAATGTTAAAATTTGAAATCTTAAAGTTCAAATTGAT
>SEYY01022976.1:35000-47500 GCA_009176605.1 Armadillidium nasatum | reverse complement strand
TAAGACTGAATGTACTAGTTACGTCTGGAGTCAGAGAATGGAACAAAGAAGAATGTGAATGTGTACAATAGCGTGAGTAGTAAGTTCACGGGGCCCCCGCAGGGACACCTTCCCCAGACTTGAGGCCAATTTCAATGGGGTGAACCCCCAAAATGGTATCAGGAAAGAGCGTGAGGTTCAATTTGAGCGGAGTGATTTGCTCTGCAAATCAAAATCCCGTTTTGGCTTAGGTTGCCAGATTTTTACGAAATCTGGCACCCTGAGAAAGTGCGTACCTTACTACTAGCGTGTCGCACGAGACTTTCTCAGTGGAGTAGGTGTGCGACTAGAAAATGAAGATCAGTGTTCATTGTAATAGCGATATTATAAAAAGAGTTCGCAACAGCTCAACTTGTAGAAAAGAGAATGGAGAAAGTTAGTGAGTGCAAAACACCTGATAAGACGAAAAGCCCTAGACTCCACCTTTTCATTGATAGCTATTTTGAATGGAACTACCACATATATGTGATGTGTTCTCTATACAGGGGAAAACTTCAATTAATATAAAGAATAAATAATATGGTGAAGCGAACACCCAAACTCTTTGAAGCTTGTTTAGAAAGAGAAATAACTTGATCTTTCTAAGACAAATCACAGAAAAAGAATGCACCAAGAATATTTATTACAAATAAAAATTTGTGTTGAATAATTTGGAAGATGTCATGGTTGTGCGGAAGATTATGTCGAATAGAAAGATGGAGGAACTGAGTTTTTGAGGCATTGAAAAAACCGTTTTCACAGCTCCAGAGAGAATGAGGAAAACAATCGAGGTTAGCTGCTAAAGGGCTACTCACCTAGTGTCAATTATTTGTTCCTGAGTGGAACATCTTTTAAAACGAAGAACCTCTGAATGGTATCATTATCAGCACAAGGGTGGATAGGTGAAGTAATAATAATAATAAGTTTAAAAAATGAACTGTGGCTATCTACAACAGATGCTACAGTACGCCTTAGTAAATCAGAAGGAAGATCACAGAATGAAGGATAGAAAGAGGGTAGTATGGAAATCAAGCTTTGTGCCATACTCTATCGAAGGAATTCCATATGTCTAGAGCCACGGAAAAAAGAAAAGTTTCACTGAAGTGCCGAAGAGCAGAAATTCAAGAGCCAGAGAGAATGGAAATATCACCAGTAGAGTGTTTCTTACGCAAGCCATAATGGCGACCCGAGATAAGATTTAAAGAATTGATGTATTTCCAAATTTTCCTATTAATTAAGTATAGATTCGAAAACTCTAGAAGGAACGGAGTTTAAGGAAATAGAATATAGATAGAGGATTGAGAGGTATCTCCCCATTTCGGCAAAAGTTAAACGAGCTCATGTTTCCAACAAGAAGAGAAGGTAGAAGTAGAAAGGCATAAAAGAAATAAAAAAGCAGTATAGTCATTAATATATATATATATATATATATATATATATATATATATATATATATATATATATATATATATATATATATATATATATATATATTATAGGACCTTATATCACTAATGAAGTCGTTATTGATATTGTTGCATTTGATACTCTCAATGCAGATGTTGTTGATGGTTTTGCTGTTATTGTTGATACAGTAGAATTACTTTTGTTAATAATGCAATTGCTAATGTTATTGTTTAAATTATTGCTGATTCTGCAGATACTGATGAAAACTGATACTGTTGTAATCATTGCTGATCTTGTTGTTTTCATTGTCCTAGTTAATACTGCTGGGTAATTAATCTTATTGTCTCTACTGTAGTTATTGTTTAAACTATTGCTGATTCTGCAGTAATTGTTGATACAAATGTTGATGTTGCTGTTATCATTGCTGATGATAATGTTGTCACTGCGGTCTTTGTTGATAACGGTGAATAATTAATTATACTGCTTCTACTTCTAATGCTGCTGTTATTGTTTAAGCTATTGCTGATTCTGCAGTTATTGTTCCCACAAATGCTGACGTCATTGTTATCATTGCTGATGTTGTTATCAATGCAGTTATTGTTCCCGCAGTTGTCGATAGTGTTGTTATCAATGATTCTGTTGTTGATGTTACTACTGTTTTTGTTGATACAGCTGAAAAAATTAATGTTCCTCTTTCTATTATTGAGGCTAAATCTGCAGTTGTTCCTACAAATCCTGATGCTGTTGTTATCATTGCTGTTGCTATTGATCTTACTGCTGTTTTTGTTGATAATGTTGAATAATTGATGTAACTTCTTCGATTACTAATCCTGTTGTTATTTAAGTTATTGCTGATTCTGCATTTATTGTTCCCACAAATCCTGATTCTGTCGCTATCATTGTTTATGTTGCCAATATTATTTTTGTTGGTATTATTTTTGTTGGTACAGCTGGAAAATTTGTTTCTCTTACTGTTTGCTAATTATAATTCTGCAGTTGCTTTTCTTACATATGCCGATGCTGTTATCATTGATGAAGTTGTTGTTGTCGATGCAGTTTTTGTTGATAATGTTGAATAATTGGTGTAACTTCTTCGATTGATAATACAATTGTTTTTATTTAAGCTATTGCTAATTGTAGAGTTATCTTTCCTAAAAATATTGATGGTGTTGTTATCATTGATGCTGATGATATTGTTGTAAATACTGTCTTTGTTGATACTGAGAAATTTGTGTTTCTCTTTCTAAGGCTAATGTTAATTCTGGAGTTTTTCCAACAATACCGATGCTGTTACTGTAATTGCTGTTGCTGTTGATGTTACTGCTGTTTTTACTGATACTGCTGAAAAATTATTGTTTCTCTTTTTATTGTTCATGCTTATTCCTGCAGCTGTTACATCAAATGCCGATGCTGCTGTTATGATTTCTGCTGTTGTTGATGTTATCACTGTCTTTGTTGATACAGCTGAAAAATTAGTGTTTCTCTTTTTATTGATCATGCTAATTCTGCAGTTGTTCCTACAAATGCTGATGCTGTTGTTATCATTACTGATATTGTTGATACAACTGAAAAAATAGTGTTTCTCTTTTTATTGATCATACTAATTCTGCAGTTGTTTTCCTACATATGCTGATGCTGTTATTATCATTTCTGCTATTGTTGATACAACTGAAAAATCATTGTTCCTCTTTAAATTGATCATACCAATCCCGCAGTTGTTCCTACAAGTTCTGATGCTGTTGTTATCTTTGCTACTGTTATGATTGCTGCTGTTGTTGATGTTATTACTGTTTTTATTGATACAGCTGAAAAAATCATGTTTCTCTTTCTATTAAGCTAATTCTGCAGTTGTTCCTACAAATGCTGATGCTGTTGTTATCATTTCCGCTGTTGTTGATGTTACGACTGTTTTTGTTGATACAGCTGAAAAATCAATGTTTCTCTTTTTATTGATCATGCTAATTCTGCAGTTGTTCCTACAAATGCTGATGCTGTTGTTATCATTTCCGCTGTTGTTGATGTTACTACTGTTTTTGTTGATACAGCTGAAAAATCAATGTTCCTCTTTTAATTGATCATGCTAATTCTGCAGTTGTTCCTACAAATGCTGATGTTGTTGTTATCATTTCCGCTGTTGTTGATGTTACGACTGTTTTCCTTCCTTTCTGTCTTTGTGTGTGTCGAAATTTTTTTCCTCCATTTTAGAAAAGGAAAACTTTCCCCATTTGTCTCCTTTAAACACTCATTAAATATCCTTTGTAAAACTTTCCGCTTCCCGGACAAACCTAAGATTAAACTATTATTATTATTATTATTATTATTATTATTATTATTATTATTATTATTATTATTATTATTATTATTATTATTATTATTATTATTATTATTATTATTATTATTTTTTATAATTATTATTATTATTATTATTATTATTATTATATTATTATTATTATTATTATTATTTATTATTATTATTATTATTATTATTATTATTATTATTATTATTTATTATTATTATTATTATTATTATTATTATTATTATTATTATTTATTATTATTTATTATTATTATTTATTATTATTATTATTATTATTATTATTATTATTATTATTATTATTATTATTATTATTATTATTATTATTATTATTATTATTATTATTATTATTATTATTATTATTTAGCTATTATTATTATTATTATTATATTATTGCTTATATTATTTCCTAATTACAATATCATTATTACTCTTATCGTTATTATATATTTTATTTATTATTTTTCTAATCATATTATTATTATTATTATTATTATTATTATTATTATTATTATTATTATTATTATTGTCATTTTCAACTTTAGTATTTAAACGATGTACTGTACGTGGAAATTTCTTTCTTGATTTTATAACCTTTAAAATTTCCAAACCAATTTTGTTCTTCTTCGTTTAAAAAAATCAAAATCCGAATCTAAATTCCCGACCAGTCGGTCGAGCAATATTAAAGAGAAATATAATATCCGAACAATTTTGGTGAGGCACATTAGAAATCGAACAATTTCAAAGAGGGGGGATCAAAAACCTCCCGTTTTTCCCCCAATGCTCCTTGCAACCCTACACACCCTGCTGCCCCATCCCCCCTCCTTTGAGGAGGAAAATAAAGATGAATCTTATTGTAAAAGAGAGGTTTGATTTATGTTCTTCGTTTCCTGATTCCATTGGCGATGGAAGAGGACTTCATTTACTTGAAATATTTGAGCTATAAACCCAAATGGAAGAAAGTAATATAAAACTGGAAAAAATTAAGTCGCTGCCTATTATTAAGGTTTGGTATATATACAAAATAATTATTATTATTTTTATTAAATAATAATAAAAATAATAGCGATAATAATAATAATAAAAATGATGATACTAATAATATTACTAATAATAATAATGATTAAAAATATAATAAAATATAACAGTAATAAACGATAATAATAATAATAATAATAATAATAATAATAATAATAATAATAATAATAATAATAATAATAATAATAATAATAATAATAATAATAACTAATAAAATAATTAATAATAATAATAATTAATAATAATAATAATAATAATAATAATAATAATAATAATAATAATAATAATAATAATAATAATAATAATAATAATAATAATAATAATAATAATGATAATAATAATGATAATAATAATAAAAACATTTTAATTCTTGATGCTTTATTGATGTTACTTTTGTTACGGTATAATGTTTTATACATATTACTTTTGTTACGGTGTAATGCTTTATATATATTTGTAACATTTGTTAAGGAATAATGTTTCAAAGAAATTTGAACTTTTGCTACGGAGTAAAGTTTAATAGATATTTGTTACTTTTGTTACGATGCAATGCTTTATAGATATTTGTAACCTTTGTGACGGAGTAATGTTTCATATAAATTTGAATTTTTGAATTTGTGTTATATATATTTGTTACTTTTGTTACGGTGTAATGCTCTATAGATATTTGTTACTTTTGTTACGGAGTAATGTTTTATAGATATTTGTTACTTTTGTTACGATGTAATGTTTATAAATATTCGTTACTCTTGTTACGGAGTAATATATTTTAGATATTTATTTTTATTACGGAGTAATATTTTGCATATATTTGTTACTTTTGTTACGTTTATACTGTTGATACGTTTCAGTAGTAATTTCAGGTAAGTACTTTTGACACCTTTTTAACCTGTTATTTTACTTAATCTTTTACAATTTTAAATTATTATTATTATTATTATTATTATTATTATTATTATTATTATTACTTTTAAAATGATGATATTTATTAATAGTAATATTTGATATTTTTTGGAACTTTTATAATACTAATATTTACTACTAATATTATTATATAAATACTTTATACTTTTTGATAATTTTTGGTACTTTTGATGTAATTTGTAATTTTTATATAAAAATAAAATGAAATACAAATCATTTAATAATAATAATATTTAATAAATATTATTTTTAAAAATTTCAAATTTACTATCTTGATATTAATATTTATTTAAAAATAGATTTTTTTTTTTTTTTTTTTTTTTTTTTTTTTTTTTTTTTTTTTTTTTAAGTAATTAAATTTTTTAATTATTATTTATTGTTATTATTATTATTTCTTTGTGTAATTTCAGTAAAAATAATTATTAGTTATTGTTATTGTTATTATTTTTCTTATTATTATTATTATTATTATTATTATTATTATTATTATTATTATTATTATTATTATTATTATTATTATTATTATTATTATTATTATTATTATTATTATTATTATTATTATTATTATTATTATTATTATTATTATTATTATTGTTAACTAAGTTTTTCAGATGGTAATTTTTGCAATTTAAATAATTTATTATAATTTGTTATTACTAATTTTATTATTATTATCATTTTCATTACCGTTTTCAATATTATTATTATTATTATTATTATTATTATTATTATTATTATTATTATTATTATCATTATATTATCATTATTATTATTATTATTATTATTATTATTATTATTATTATTATTATTATTATCTTCATATTATTATTATTATTATTATTATTATTATTATTATTATTATTATTATATTATTATTATTATTATTATTATTATTATTATTATATTTATTATTATTATTATATTCATATTATTATATATTATTATTATTATTATTATTATCATTATATTATTATTATTATTATTATTATTATTATTATTATTATATTATTATTATTATTATTATTATTATTATTATTATTATTAATTATTATTATTAATATTATTATTATTAATAATTAAAAAAAAAAAAAAAAAAAAAAAAAAATAATAATATATATATATATATATATATATATATATATATATATATATATATATATATATATATATATATATATATATATATATATATATATATATATATATATATATATATATATATATATATATATGTATGGAGTGAGAAAAAGAAGAAAGATTATAAAGAGAGATTAGATAGATAAATAGATAGATAGATAAGGAGTGTGAAAAAAGAAGAAAGATAATAAGGACAGATTAGAACAGATTAGATAGATAGATAGATAGATAGATAGATAGATAGATAGATAGATAGATAGATAGATAGATAGATAGATAGATGATAGATAGATAGATAGATAGATAGATAGATAGATAGATAGATAGATAGATAGATAGATAAAAGAAGAAAGATAATAAGGACTGATTTTCCAAACAGATGACTAAACTTGTAATGTAAACAAGTTCAAATTATTAGTTCGAAGAAGAAAATATCGAAAGTTTTTCAATAACTCCGAAAAGGTGATTATGGGAAGAAGAGATAAAAAACACATAATTAGATTTTAATTTTTTCTGGACGTTTCGTTATTGTGTGTATTTGGCAGAATTGCTTTGAGGTTTCGTATGTGATTATGTGGCACCATCGCAAGTTTTTCTAATTTTTCTGGAGGTTTCGTTTGTGTGTGTATTTGGCAGAATTGCTCTGAGGTTTTGTAAGTGATTATGTGGCAACATCGAACGTTTTTCTAATTTTTCTGGAGGTTTCGTTTGTGTGTGTATTTGGCAGAATTGCTCTGAGGTTTTGTATGTGATTATGTGGCACATCGCACGTTCTTTTAAATTTTTCTGAAGCTTTCGTTTGTGTGTGTATTTGGCACATTGCTCGGATTATGTGGCACATCGCTCTTAAAGTTTCGCACGTTCTTTTAATTTTTTTCTGAAATGTTTCATTGGTGTGTGTATTTGGCAATATTTCTCTGATGTCTCGTAAGTGATTATGTGGCATAACCGCTCTCAAATTTTGGCACATTTTTGCGTCATCATCGTTTCTCAAAAATTCATAATGCCTTCAGCAATTTCGACAATTTTTTTTTGACGTGATGACATATTTTCATATTTCATTGGAAATGTCATATGCATTTTTCACTATCAGTTCTGGATGTGTTGCTTATTGGGTGATTCTAATTTTTAGAACTTTGCTTCTTGAGTGTATCTAATTTTTTAGAAACTCTGTTTCTTGGGAGTTTCCAATTTCCTGAAATGTTTTTTCTTGGATGATCCAATTCCATGAAATGTTTCTTGGGAGTTTCTGATTCCATGAAATGTTTCTTGGATGTTTCCAATTCCATTAAATGTTTCTCGGATGTTTCCAATTCCATTAAATGTTTCTTGGAAGTTTCCAATTCCATGAAATGTTTCTTGGATGTTTCCAATTCCATGAAATGTTTTTTGAATGTTTCCAATTCCATGAAAAGTTTCTTGGATGTTTCCAATTCCATGAAATGTTTCTTTGATGTTTCCAATTCCATGAAAAGTTTCTTGGATGTTTCCAATTCCATGAAATATTTCTTGGATGTTTTCAATTCCATGAAATGTTTCTTGGATGTTTTCAATTCCCTGAAATGTTTCTTGGATGTTTTCAATTCCATGAAATATTTCTTGAAAGTTTCCGTACGTTTTCAAAATAAAATTCTTTCGTTCATGCTTTTATTCATGGCCCTTTTGAAAGCTTCTCCTTATTCAGTGTTTCTATTCTTAGAACAGTTTCACATGTTTTTAAAGTACTAAATATTTTGTGATAAAGTTTTAACATGTTTTTATCTCAAATATTTATGTTTTTGTCTGTTTTTTTGGTTCTTAAATTTTTATCCTTTGTTAATACGATTTTTATCTTATATGCTTATATGATTTTGTCTTAAATTTATGTTTTTATCTTATTATCTTATGTTAATATGTTTTTAACTTAAATGTTTTTATATTTTTATCTTATATGTTTTTATTTGATATGTTTATATGCTTTAATCTTATAAATATGTTTATCTTAAATGCTTACATGTTTTTTATCTTAATTAAATAAAAAAAAAAAAAGAAAAAGAAACATTTGTAATTTTAAAAAAAAAAAATAATTAAAAAAAAAAAAAAAAGATAATATAATATATTATATATATATATATATATATATATATATATATATATATATATTATATATATAATATATATATATATATATATATATATATATATATATATATATATATATATATATATATATATATATATATTATATATATATATATATATATATATATATATATATATATATATATATATATATATATACATATATATATATATATATATATATATATATATATATATATATATATATATATATATATATATATATATATATATATATATATATATATATATATATATATATATATATATATATATATATATATATATATATATATATATATATATATATATATATATATATATATATATATATATATATATATATATATATATATATATATATATATATATATATATATATATATATATATATATAGGGATCTTAAGTCTTTTGAAGAAATGTTGATGATTTATCGTCGTTGTTATTTAGAACAAAATGAAAATTTTAGGAATCGAAGAAATTTTAAATTTTTTTTTATTTGATCATTAATTGAATCATTAATACAAGTTAAATCCTATAAATATTTTATCAAACTTTAAGAGGAGCAACAAAATTTTCAAACCAAGTCTTTTGAGTAATTTTAAATATAAATCAATAATGAAACATCAAAATTTTTAATCATGTTCTTTTAGAAAACTTTTGGCGAACAAGTGTATTTAAATTTGAAAATTATTGGTACTTCTAGGTAACATCTGTTCGATTGGATTGGGATTTCTTCGCAGTCAGGACAATTGGAGAATTATTCTTCGCATGGTTCTAAAGGCTGGGAACCTTTTTTACCAGTATTTTCGACCCACGTACGGTTGCAGGAATATGAAGTTTCTGCGGCCGACGCCACCATGCATCTTGCGGGATATGGTGTAGTGTATAATAATAATAATTAATAATAATAATAAAATAAATATATATATATATATATATATATATATATATATATATATATATATATATATATATATATATATATATATATATATATATATATATATATATAAATTGGCCCAAACAAAGGTAGGGAGATATTAAAATATTAATATTTATATTAAAATCAAAGTCAAGATTACTCATATGCTGGGTATTTAAAATGGGAAATAGGAAAAGGAGGAGTGTTCCATAATCGTCCTTCATAATAAAGGAGTATAGGCCTAATCACAACAGTGAAGTCCAACAGGAGATAGTACTGCTATATTATGTAGTCTACCAATCTGAAGATACCAATGCATGGAACACGAACCTTTTATAGGGAAAGATGAAGGAGTATTAACAACGGAATCGTGCAATGTGGAATTGGAGGAAAAAGATGAAGCAAAAATTAGCTTTAAAAGAAGATAAGAAAGCTATGATGTTGTAGGGTGAAACAAGAGAAGGGAAAAGGAAGTAGTAAATTTAGAAACATGGAATTATTATTACTAAAATTCCTATGGATGAATGCTTTTTAGCATCTTGGAAGGAATAGATTTTTCTTGATAGACAGGAGCAAAAGTTTCGTGATTGAAGTTGAAAGAAAGAAAATGGGATTCATGACTCCAGACCAGAGAGAATCACACCGATTTATGCACTCAGCACACTTCAAATGATACTAATGTTTGTAACTATAATTACTATAATTTTTCATTCTGATTTGTCATAAATTTGTTTTACATTAGCTTCTCAACACCGCCAACGATCCACCAGAGCTCTCGCATTTAACACATCTGGCTTACAACTAACCCCAGAGTGACCGGAAAGAAAAGCAGGCATGAAATTACAAAGAAAGACATATATCGAAAGATTTGTATCATTCTGTCGAAAGATTTCCAAGAATCAGAAATCAGAGAAAAAGGATTCCCAATTGAACCAACCTTACGGAAGCTATATTAATTATAAGTGATTATAATTATTTAGACGTTTCACAGTTGTCAGGATAATTAATAAATAATAATTGCGCTGACAAGATGATAGTATGACGTATGTAAAAAGCAACATTTTTGTTAACGTAGGTTGAATGAGGTCCAATGTTTCTGCAGGAAAAGTAGAAGCTCTATCCGGAAACGAAACAGTTTATCAAAAAGGATTCTAAAGGTCACAGGTCACGGGTCACAGGTCACAGGTCACAGGTCACTAGTACAGTATATATTGTCTTGAATTATCTCATAGAAAAAGATTGGACACTTTATCAGAATTAAATGCAATGTATACACACACGCATATATATATATATATATATATATATATATATATATATATATATATATATATATATATATATATATATATATATATATATATATATATATATATATATATATATATATATATATATATATATATATATATATATATATTATTTTCATTTATTCCATTTTACCTTTTATTTATAAAATCCCTTCACCAATACCCCCAAAATGTAAAACCCAATTCCTTTTAGGGAGGGGGTGCAATCCCCCAATCCTTTAAATAAACTCCCTCCATTTCCAGAGTACTAACATTTATGCAAACACACACACGCAGGCACACACACACACGCACACACGCACACACACATACACACATGAACACGCACACACACACACACACATACACTCACGCACACAAGTAAATACACACACATACTCACACGTACGCACACACGTACATACACACACATACTCACACGCACACAAGTACATACACACACGCATACGCACACACAAACACACACACATCGGGTTTCTACCCCAGTCTTTAACTTATGAATAGTAAAGAAGGCTTTAAATTCACTGCCTATCATCAAAATGGTTCAATATTAGACAGGAGCGAGCGCTCTTCCTTCATTGAATGCACACACACATACATACACACGCACGCATATATATATATATATATATATATATATATATATATATATATATATATATATATATATATATATATATATATATATATATATAGGAACGTTGTGTGTTTTAAGGAACCTGGTTTTTATTTTTATTTTTATTTTGAAGTTGGTATTTCTTTGTCACGTGACAGCAAGACGCTGAATCATTGGTTATCTAAGTTAAAAGTACGTGTCATTTCAGTGTCCGATTTTCATTTTATCATCAGCATTCACGGGTCGAGGGGTACGGGGGAGAGGCCCCTTTACACATATAATAGTGTGCCATGCATTTACGATTATCACTAAAGTACAACAATAATATTACGATAATTTATTTAATATTATTATATTCTGGAGAACGTTGGCAACTTTATTACAGACGCTTACCAACTGCTTTATTCATTCGCAGAAAAAATAGAATTGGTTCTCTAAAACACACAACATCCAATATATATATATATATATATATATATATATATATATATATATATATATATATATATATATATATATATATATATATATATATATAATATATAATATAATATATATATATATATATATATATAAATATATATATATATTTTTTTTTTTTTTTTTTTTTTTAAAAAAAAAAAAAAAAGCTGAGACTTTCGACGTTGATACGCTCTCATCATACTCCTGAAATATAATATATATATATA